>LPNX010749050.1:272889-320050 GCA_001517045.1 Pseudotsuga menziesii | reverse complement strand
GCTCACTACGAATTGGGCACTACGGCCAACCAAAAACGTGGAGAAGACAAAAACGGGAAGCAATCCCTCTTCGTGAGAATGCACAGCAATGGAGAGTACGCGAATTTGTAGTCAGCGGGTGCTCAGCCACTCGTGGAGAGGAACAAAATGTTTGCATGAGACCAAATTCGTCCAAAACCTGTGCATGAGGAACCAACAGACCCAAAATCGTGGTGAGTGAGTGAACTGACCAAGGAGAGTGCGTGAGGGAGAAGAATGGGCAGACGTGGGTGGAGTGTGGATGTGGGTATGGAGCTGACAGCCCTGCCACTCCACTCCCAAAGGCAATAACTTCCCTCAACCACCAGCTCTGAAGCATTAAAGAGGTTGACAAGGTTGGGTGAGACAAAAAGGTGGCAAATCAACAAGGTAATAAAACATGGGTTTTTCCCCCATAACCAAGGTTTGACATCCCCCACCCCTTATCCTTTGGAACCATGCCCTTTTCATTCCACATTGCACTGCCGTAGCTAGTTGTGGTTTATTTTAATTGATGTGAGTGTTTACATGATGCCGAATTATAATGTGCCTTATAGCACAGCCTACCACTGGCAATTATCCCCATTGCCGAAACATACACAACAAAATCGATGGTGGGGCTTTTGCCTTGATCTCCTCACCACGATTAATTACAATATATACATCATGCAAATGGGGTCAAAACCGGGGACGTGACAATGAAGCACACTATGGACCTGCAGGAAGACATTTCCAGGCAGACACAACTACAAATAAAATCCAACAGTCAGGGTTATGGTGGTTGACACTCCACAGAGATTCCAAAAATTTTGTCAGTCGATGTGATAGATGTCAACGATTAGTTCAACCCCTACCTAGCACAGAAATGCCTCTGATATCAGTAAACCCATGTTTGACATTTGAAATGTGGGCCATAGACTTCATAGGACCATTTCCTATACCATCAAAAAGGACAGGTGCCAGGTATATCATAACTGCAGTCGAATACGTCACTAAATGGGAAGAGGCTGAACCAGTCGACACATGTTCTAGTGATCTAGCTGCTAGGTTTATCTATGAGAATATCATCACTAGATTTGGATGTCCACTAACTCTAATTAGCGACCAGGGAACACACTTCATCAACATAACTATCAAAACCCTAACCAACCAGTTCCAAATCGACCATCGTCAGAGCACAACATACCATCCTTAGTCGAATGGAGCAATTGAAGCATTTAATAAAACATTAACAAGTAGACTAACCAAAATATGTAATGCTGATAAGGATGATTGGGACGAGAAAATACCTACAGTATTATGGGCATACAGAACAGCATATAAACGCTCGACCGACCAAACTCCTTTTCGACTAGTCTATGGACAAGAAGCAGTAGTTCCACTACACTTCCGACAACAGACACCTATCATCGCAGAAATACTACATATCGATGTCGAACAAGGAAGAAAGGATTGACTAGTGCAACTAAGCAAACTTGAAGAGCACCGACTAATGGCAATACAACATCAAGAAATCCAGAAACAACAACAGAAAGCATGGCATGACCGAAACATCAAGAACAAAAACTTATCGGTAGGCGACCTTGTTTTACTATACAATAGTCGAGTAAAAGGTAAACCTAAAAAGCTCCACACATAATTGATGGGACCTTACATTGTCGAAGAGATACATACCAACGGATCAGTCCGACTAAGGACGTTACAGGGCATAGTATTTCAGAAGCTCGTTAATGGAGCTCTACTAAAATGCTACAGAAACTAGAAATAATTCCAAAAAAAAATCATATAACGACCATAACCGTCAACCAAAAGCCATAAAAACTTGAAAATCCAAAAGCCAAAAAAATACCGTACATACAGAAAAATATGACAGGAAATTACCATTTCGACAACCGACATCATGCCCATCGACATAACACCATCGACCATTTTCATCGACCGACCACTTCCATCGACCATTCTCATAACCGACATCGATCGACAACCTCGATAGTCCCATCGCGCATTCATGACATCGAGCGCCAAAATTAATTCACCATTAACGCACACTCAAGTGTTCCAGCTGGAACATCATGTCCTCCATTAATACACCCATCGACGCACACATCCACAGCATTGCCTATAAATACTGGATTACCGAAGGATCATTCACCGCAATTCATACAGAGAGAGCATCAGAGCATCCAGTCGTTTGAAAGTCGAGAAACCCTTAGTGCAATAGACCACCAAACCAACACAATGGCACCCAAACAAAATAGATTCTTGACCAAAGCCAAGGAACTACAAGCTGCAGATACACCTTTAGTCCGCAGGCTGAAAAATATTAAGAATGCCAAGGTACAAGAGGGATCATGGCAAAAACTATGGGCCAAGATGCAAGAATGGGCTTATGTCAACAAGAAAGCTACTCAAGCCATAGAGAAGATCAAATACAGCACTATAGTCAGCTATGTCAATGCACCACTCATGGCCAGCTTCGGTGGCACGAAGGAAACTGCTGTAAAATTCATCATCAGCCAGTACCACAATGGCCGGTTCTACTTCGACCAACCGGTCGACATCTCTGGAGAAGTCATCTCCAAGCTCACTGGTCTCTCAAATGAAGGAAATCAAGTACCAGTCAGTATCAAAGAAGGACTGGTCGAAGAGCAAACTGGGTCGACTTTGGGAAAGAACTTGAAGGAGTTGATGATCAGCCAAATCACATCCCGAATGCCACAAATTGTGGCCAAAATAATCGCAATCACACTCACCATGGCAGGTCAAGGTAGCGACCTTAAGTTAGACATGCTAGAAGTTTTCAACACCATTGCCACATATGGAAGGATCTATAGATGGGATGAATATGTCACCGACATGGTCAAGACCATCTGCGAAAGATGCTAAGAAATGGGGGGAATCATCAAGTTCCCCTACCTAATCTTATGGATTGTCAAGTACCATATCTTCCCAGAGGGGAGTCTAGTCGTTCAGGAACCGTCGAGGTTCCACATGTGGAGATTTAAACCATTCTCCCAAAGAGGAACCTTGCAGGAGCTTGAGCACGAGAAAGTACTGTTGGAGAACTGGCTTCAACAACTCAAAGTCCGCACGACTAGATGGAGGGTTCCTCAAAACATCCGAAGAAATCTACTGATGAACTCCCACATCCAGCTAGAACTCGACCATATTTCGGTGTGGTACATGTAGGGTGACAACTCAAATGCCAAATCCCTCGACTACTATCCATCAGTCAACCAGATCTTTCGAGAACTATCTCGACAAGACAAAACCAAAATACTAGTACCAGCAACAGTAAAGAAGATCAACTCCTCGATCGAGGAGCTGCTCACCGACCAGGAAAAAGAGGAAGACTGTGAGATCAACCTCTATATCAGCACCTTTGTGTCGGAGGAGACACCGGCCAACTTCAAATAACCATCAAACCTCCGACCGCAAAGAGGGCAGAACCCTAGATAGTAGAGCCACAACCACAGCTAGAGCAGTAGGTAATTACTCCAGCTGCAGAAAGTGTTGTCCTAACCCAGGAGCCGAGGGGGGAGATAGAGCCAGAAAACCTTGAGTATGCTGTCACAAAAGGCATCATTAGAAAATTGTCAAAAGATATAGCAGCGGCCAGGAAGAAGCTCAAGACACAAAAACAACAACAAGGAAAAGGTAAGCGTAAGCTTATCCTTGCAGACTCATCGGAAGACGAGGAGGAACTAGCAGCCATGACCCTCGACATAATAGAGGATGTCGTAGCAAACAAGGTGTCGGTCGAAACCCAATTCCAAATATTTGTTGAGGCGGGAGCACAAGCAGGTCGACCAAAGAAAGCTAAGACTACGATGATGCTTGAAAATGATGTCGATCTAGTGTCTACGCCTCCACCCCCATCACCAATGAAAATAACCGAGGAGCAAGTACCAGCACCGTAGTCAGTAAGCCCCCTCGACTTGTGCAAAAGTGTGATGTTAGAAGAGGTGAAGGCAAAATTAGACAAAGATAGATATTTGCAGGCATTCATTGAGAAACTGCCTAAGTTATTTACGTCAACCCAGAAGATATCTACAAAAGCACCTCTCTTCATGGTCGATGGATACCAACCGAGACACGAAGCCGAATCCAGAACCCTTGCAACCATCACATCGAATTTCGAGAGAAATTTTGACAAGGAAGCTAAAGTGGTTTCACATTGAACCTTGACTATCACTCCAACCGTACCTCAAGCCGACCCACCAGCCACTGCCCCGACTGGAGGAGAATAAAATGAGGAGGACATAGCCCAACAAATTAACCAAATGTTCTCTTACTTAGACTCACCTCCCTACCCCAATAATCCACCACTCACCCACACTTTCCCCAACCCTATCACCCCTGACCATTCACGAACTCCATCACCACCACCATCTCCACCACCACCACCACCCCCCGACTCAGAGCAAGGCCCACCACAACTAGCTGCATCCAAACAACTAGAAGTGGTAGTCATCCCACCTCCCCAACCAGAGAAACCATCAGCCACTATCCCACAAAACAAATATCCCGACTCGACTGTTGCAGGTACACAGGTGCTGACACAAGCAGAAAAAGAAAAGCATAAGAAGAGGAAGGAGAAATAGAAGAAGGAGCATCATGGACAGCCATCAAAGGTCTAAATCAGATTGAAAGATGCAAGCTCCCTAACCGACTCAGAGTTAGGAAAACTCCTCAAGACCCTAGTAGGTGAAGCAAAGATGAGGAGTGAGCAAAGAAATAAGGAACTCAATGATAAGAACACAGAACAGGTCGAGTTCCTCACCAAATGCCGAAACCTAGCCCATTATGTCCTACCGAGCCCCATAGAGGTCGACACAGACAAACTACTCGAAAGGGAATATAAGCTATTTGAGAGCATGGTATCGGCACTCCAAGCTCACATTCAGGAAATGAAGGAGGAACAAAAAGAAGAAACTGCTAGACTACTAATGGCACAACACACTGCCTTCACTGAAGCTTATAAAGTGCTACAAGTTCACATGGAGGAGTCTGTCATAACTGAAGAAATACTGAGAGACTGGCCTACTTACTACGGGAAAGTCTATCAGCAATCTTGGCAGACTCAACAAGGGATCCAGGAATTGGAAAGCTGGAAAACCACTGAGGAAGCACTAAGGACGATAAAATAAGAACAATAGTACATGAAACCGCCAAACTGCAGAGACTAGAGAGGGAAGCACATCAGTGGGTGCAGCAAGCTATCCCCAATTTAGAAAAGTTGACATCATCTGTATGTAGATGAAATGACTTATAGAGACTGTAGAGGAGAAGGACCAATTTATGGGTCCCGACATGGAGAGGATAGCAGAAGTCTCCATTGCAAAAAAGATGTCGATCCTATCCAGCATTACCACACTTACCATCGACATCTAGAAGATTTTGCAAAGTTGGACAGATTTCCAACATCACCTCGCAGTAACAGCACCAGCCATTGTCGAAGTCTGTGTACAGAAGCAACTGACCATTAGACTTCACAGCCCATGAAGACAAGGCTAAGCACAGTAACTATTGAGACCAGAGTAATTTTTTTGTACCTCCTTGTTTCTTCGAAACAAAGAAACATTTTGTTCATGGGGGAGATGTAGAAGGAGAAAGTTGATAATTCGAATTGAACGATAGTTGACTTAGTCAATCAGTTGACTAAGTTAATGAGCCAACTTAGTCGATCAGCCGACTAAGTCGGTCGGCCGACTAAACTAGAGATTAGATCGGCCACCTAAGGTCGTGTCGGTTCACCAAACCGACAAGGAGTTAAATTGTAACTGTTTTGTAATCATATATATTAGGCTGTTGAGCCAAATGAGAACTCAGTTCAGTTCTCAGTGTTGTATGGACTATTTCATGTAATATAATCTGTTAATTCACCTATTTGTTCTTATCTCTTATCTTTGTTTTAGTATGTATTATTGGTAACCTTATGTGATATGTGAGATTACAACAGGTACATAAACAAGCTTACGTTTTAGAGTCTTGGAATAGATTTTTGTGAGTAAATTTATCCAAGACTAATAAACAAAACAAGTAGGTGTCTGTCCAGGTGAAAGAGTGAAATCCTTTGTATAATTGGTGTTCTCAGGAGGCTCCTCTTACAGAAGAGTTAAGCACGAGGAAGCACACACGTTTGTGGTGGGGATATCCCCTTTCCACACTCTGTGCAGCACCAGAGATATTTCTAGG
The DNA here is from genome assembly GCA_001517045.1 of Pseudotsuga menziesii. NCBI lineage: Eukaryota > Viridiplantae > Streptophyta > Pinopsida > Pinales > Pinaceae > Pseudotsuga > Pseudotsuga menziesii. The sequence goes on along the minus strand of LPNX010749050.1, from coordinate 313,834 downwards.
ATATTATTTGTATCTGGGGGCTTTTGAAGTGCCTTTGGTTTTTTCGAGCTTCAAGATTTGCTACCCTTCCCATATAGTAGATCCCGGCTGCGATTGTTCGCCTAAGAATTGATTATATTTGGGTGACCTTAGTTGCCTTAGCTAGGTATTGTAGGGGTTACTTGTAGATGTTATTATGTGAGTGTCCTCACCAGGCAAGGGTCAGATAACACAATCTATTTATGCGTTGAAGCTGAGGACCACTATAATTGGTTACAAACCTCTACTTGTAGTGTATGGGAGTCGCAGGCCTCTCCTAGGTGAGACATACTTGCTACATTCGGGAGCTCATTTACCATTCCTCTTTTCTTCCTTGCATTTGGCTTTGATTTTCTTAGGAGTGTGCTCTTTGTGTGCTAGTTTTCTTTAGGTGTCACAGTTGCTTGAGTATATTTATGTTCTCTTGATTTCAATTCCTTTTATGTTCAGCATGTCTTATATCAGTACTAGTATCCCATCACCCACTCTAATTCCTAGTGCATATCCTAGTGTTGGACTGGGAGGCACCACAACCCCTTACCTTGATCATAGATTTGGGAGTGGTCATATTCCACCCTCTACTCTATTTGTGGAGGATTGTCACTCCCTTAGCTCAATCTTAACACCAATGTTCATTCTCACAGGGGTGGTAGTGGATACATGAATGTTGGGTCTCCACCTTACTTTCCTTATTAGGTCCCATCGTCCACCTCACTGTTTCCTTTGAATGCAGTTGTCATGATCAATCCTCCCTATATCCTATAGTTTGGACTCTTTACTGACTATTTCCAGTTGTTTTGGACTAATATTGTTGTCATGTAGGGTCCATTTTTTGTACACTCTCTCTGAGGATTTAACCCATTCGTGTCCATAATTTTGAACTGACATATAGGCTAGGACCACACATCCGCTTACATTATGCATCGCTTTATTACCATGTCACCTTGAATATAGGTACGAACCCACTTCGTAAGGTCATGGAACCTTCATACTGCTATTAGAAGTGTCATTATGTAAGTGGTAGAGCTTTCCTATTCATGGGTGCCCTAGTTATATCCCGCTTTGTGGTTTGGTACCCATGCTGAGATTTATCCACTAGGTTTGGGAGTCCCTTATAGTCCTGCCATGTCTTTGAGCAAGAGCTTCATTTCCCTCTTGAACTTTATGTTAGCCATCTCCCACGGGGACTCCCTTGTATATCAAGTTGTAAGTGCATTTCATGTGTTTTGCTTGCCTTATTGAGCTTTATGCCAGGTCCCCACTTCAGAGTTATATGCCATGTAGCTCGATCTTGCCTCAAACCTAGCCAAGCAAATCCTTTTATATATCCTTTGCAACTTGATCATCCTTTACCGGGAGGAGACCTTCCCCCAAGTGTCCTCATCCTACACATGCTTCCTTGCATTGAGCATAGGTATGTTCCACTGCTTGGAACTATTTTTCTTTCCCGCAACACTCATCTCCTCCTAGATGTATACTATAAGCACTTTTATTCTTTTTCAAGATTTTTAATCTGAAAAAGTCCAAAAAAAAAACATATAAATCCGGATGGGAAATGATATTACTTTTGGAAGCTGTCGAGTCGTGTAGCCTTCAGACAAAGAACTGTATATCACATCCATTGGTTGGGTTGTTAGTATGACTTTAGGAGTTGTACTCATTACTCTGAGTTTTCTCCACTTACTGGTTATGCTTCCAGTCCCTATGGATCCTTTATCGATGGCTCTTGTGTCACAAAGTTGTACCGGTTTGCATGTCGACTCTATGCTTCCTATTTTCAGCCACCATTTTCCTTATGCTCTTGTTCGAAGGAATTTTTAGCCTGAGTCGGCCATTCCTTAGTTATCTTGTCTTTGCATGTTGGCCATTCCTGACATAGTTACTGGTTCATGCACATCTTGTTCGTTTGAGTTATTCGACATTATCAAGCGTTGATGAGTACCTCTAGTTGGTTGATGGGGGATGCCCCAATTCCCTCCTTCCATTGGATTTCATTCCATCAAATTCAAATAATTTATTCTGGAATAGGAGTCTAGAGTCCATTGAGTTCCTTGAGACTTGTAGTTATCAGTGGCAGGTCCTCTCGCCATCGACAGTTTTGGGAATACATTAATGTCCCCTGATCGATGGATTCTTTCAAGTGTTCGAACTCAACACATCTATTCAAAATTGTTGGATTGCATTCTAAACCTTGATTCCCATTATCATTATCGGTGGGATATCTTGCGTTTGTTAACAGTATACATCAATGACCAGTAATCACATGATGGACCATCATGTTCGACCTCGACACCTGTATTCACGTGATGGGGCATGTACTCATAGCAGTTTGCGTAGAAGACCTCCAAGATTGGTGGAATTCCACATATGCTACCTCCTTGATCTTGCAAGTATTTATGAGATGCCAGTTCTCATGACTATATTCCAGTTTATTATCAGATATCTTCATCCATTATGGAGTTTTTGTTCATTGTATATTGTACGTGGTGATGACCACACATGAAATTTGTATATCATGCCTATCCATGGCCATTGTACTCTTATGTATACAGGACTGGTACATGTATATTTGCAGTCACATGCTGAGATTTATCAATGTATTGTATTGATGAGTGGTTGGTTCTTCCACCTGGGTCTTCATTAATCCACTTCTAGGATGGATATAATGTATTTCGACCATCATGTTACCCCTATGACCTCACACATTAGGGGGCATATGTTATAGTTGATTTTATCACACTTGGTAGATCACATATTTATGACCTTCCATGTCCCTCTGCAGACTCCTTAGACCCCTATTGCTCAAGTTATACTTTAATGAACCAAGAAAGTCCTTAAAAAACACCTTTCTATGTGTATACACGACTTTTAATCCAATACCCGCGTGTACACGTAGCTTTTGAGACAATACCCGCGTACATCGGGAAATGTGCATAAAAACAAAAAAAAATGGATTTTTCCTCATTGAGTCCCAAATACCTTGACTCTTGGCCTTCCATATGTCTAGAAAACGCTCGGACTCGACCCTCCATTTCCTATTGGAGGGATATATATTGAGGCTCTTTGATGCATTGAAGGAGGAGAATTTTGGAGATCAAGGAAACTATAGTTCATTGTTGCCTCACTTGTTTATGCTTGAGTCTGCATACTTTTGTCCCTTTGGAGCACAAATTGTTGCTCTTCCAAAGCTTTCCTTTTTCTTTGTAATATTTCCATTGAGATGGAGGATGGAAGGGGTGGAGGCCTAGGTGGAGGACTCAGTTTCTCCGTTTCGACGAGGTGCCAATAGAGTTTGTCACTGTTCTATCTCTATTTATTATTAATAGAAATATCCATTTCTCATCCATTACATGTGCATAACTATGAATATTTTGTGCATGGATGTAGTTATATTTTCCTATACATGATGGTTTATATATGTTAGAGTAGGCCTAACACTTTGATATATAGCATGCTTATCTTGTTTGCTATCGTTGAGAGAGAATTGTAAATGCAAGCATGTTGGAAAATCCCAACGAGGATCTACATCAACTTTTCGGAATAAGGTACGCTTCATATCCCTTAGTGTTAGATTTATTTATTTCTCTTGCATATTGGAATGGATTGATTTCTGGTGTCATTCAGTCTGTTGTGTTCTACCCCAAGCAATAGGAAGTTTCTCTTCGTAACATATATATATATATATATATATATATATATATTGATTTGTTATTAAACCTAAATATATCAAGAATCAAGAGATGATTCTTTAGGTTTAAATTTCTTCTTAATGTGTAAACAATTTAAGATATACAAAATTTCCACCTTTAGAAAAAAGGGATCCCTCTCGATGCTTGATATATCCGGAATTCAAATGGATCTATGTCGATTCCTATCAAGTATGTGGTATAGATTTTATTTTATAAAGAACCATCCTACCCACTGACCCTTGAAAATATAGAAATAATAAATCAATACTATGGGAAATGATGCTAAGAAGAAGCACACGAAATAGATCTTGCTACTAAGAATTTTCACAAGCATACACAAGAAAAATAGAGAGAAGAAAAGAGGCTAAATCACATGAATGAAGAGATGAATATTAGTGTGTATCCTTCCATTTAATAATGATGAATAATAGTGTACATAAATAGTACATCCCTCATTGTAAAATCGAGTTGTATGGAGACAACTCATAAAACTCAAAAAGGTTGACTTACCAAAATATAGCAAACCCCCATAGGCGGCTAAAGCACTTACCAAATATATCAAGGACCTCACGAATTGGAAAAATAATGAGTGATTTGTCAAGGGAGATGGAAAAACATGCTAATCCTAGAAAATGGAGAGAAATTCATGAAGGATGGGTGGGAAACAAAAGGACTCGGTTTCCTAGTTGACTAGCTTTACGTTATCCACAAAAAAGATGGAAAAGCTTCATAAAGCAGGGTATGCTATAAAGTGTTGTATACTAATTATGGATGGTCAAAATATGGTCAAGATCAACCCAAAATCAGAAATAAATCATTCCTGGGATATAGATGGCATGTATTGACTTTAAGGTGCAAGTGGATGCCAACTAATTAAGCTAGTCAGTGAATAATTAATCAAATAATGATTAATTATTTTATCTTAAGTTATGAGTGGGTTTAATATACTCCAAAACCCCCTTATAAGTATGAATTTATAATGGTATTCCAAAAATATAGATGCATATGGATGCATATAGGTCCCAGCAACAAGGCTATGGTCACCCTTTAACAATTATAGTGTCCAGAAAATTGAGGAAAGAGGCAAAACCACATTGGGAAAATACTCCCTCAAGATAGGACAAGGAAAAAAATTTGAAATATGTCTTCAAAATATATTTATCTTCACTTTAATGATCTCAATGAACTGCTTTTGGAAGAAATACTTGCTGAAGAAATCATGAACTCCATGATCATGCGCTAGAGTGTAGAACCTATAGGAAGGAAGATGACAGACTCCTTGTATCTCATCAACTGATGAAGTAGGAGAATTATCTGAAAGATTCTTTCTGATTTCAAACTCTGATTTTCAAACACAATCTANCTTCCCAAAGAGTACAAAAATTAAGACAATTTATTTCACACTCAATTCCCTGAATAGCTGCAAAATTGTGATGTGAATCACATGTCAATATTCCAATATGATATAGCACCTTTCCAGATCTGATATGATGCTGATAAAACTCTTATATATTAGAAACATTAGCAGATGGAACAACAAATACAAAGGCTTCAGTGGCTCCATGAGGATATAGGGCTAGACTAGGAAAACTATGAGCAACTAGGGAAAACTTATAGGTGTAAAAATATGAATGATGGATGGACATGAGATCTGAACCCTAAGTGTTTAGAATATATCCAAACATGTTTAATATCAGTCCAAATATAACTAAGGTCATGAATAACCAACCACTAAAATATAGGAAAGACTTCAACCCATGTAAGATAAGTATCACTGCATAAGAGACCAATGAGGAATCAACTAGTGAACTTGGGATTTGTATAGTATTAGGATTATTCATAGGTATGCTATATGGTATGGATGGTGGTATGATATGTGTATCAACCTGAAAATATTCTTCTACATTAGAATCCAAAGGATCGCATATAATCATGTCAGTAGACTCATGGGAATACACTGGTAATGAATCCTCCGTATGAAAGGAGGAAAAAAGAAGATGTTCAAAATATTCAAGAAGGATCTGAGTATTGATGACAAGAACAAAGGAGGATATGTGTAAACACATGATATCAATTATGTTAAGTGTCATGGAACTAACAGGACTTGATTTGGCTAGGCAAACATCCTGGAAGTCACTGGGTTGTGCACCATCAATGAGAGAGGTATGCACAAAGTGTGAAGGTTCTGGCACATAGATCTCGAAATATAAGATAGGAGATTTATAGAACAATTAATGGGTGATAGGATAATCATAAATATCAATATAATGTCCATATGTTACTTCTTTTTCATCATTAGTATCACAAGAAGAAAATCACCTACAAGAGACACATAAAAATATGGCTCTTCAATATTTGCTTCTTGATTGAAGGAGGAAGCATTCAAATAAAAGAGGGTAGAAGCAACATGTAATGTATGAGAAACTTATTCATCATGATCAACTTCATAGAAGAATGTAGAGGCCAAGAAATATTGAGAGAGAGAACAAGAGGAGATGTTGGGTTTGCTCCATGCTTCATCTTCTATTTGCTGCAAACCAAAAGCTTTGTACAAATTCTTCCAAAGCTCAAATGGATACTCAACAGAATCTATGAGATGATTTATATTTGGAGACATTCCCAAACACATAATTCCATAATATCTATCGTAATTATTTATCCAATCAATCTTCTCTTCATAATACTGAGGTTCGCTTAATGCACCAATGGAGACATCAAAGAGACACCGGCTCTTCAAGTATGAACTCGTATTGGGCTTCCAATAATAATAGTTGAAAGGAGATAGTATAGGAAATTTGGAATCCATATTGAATTTTTTGATATGCTATAGGAGATACTCTCTGCAACCTGCAAAACGAAACTAGGAGAAAATATTGAAATCTAGACAAGCTCTTCTTCAGAGGGGGATAGGAGACTGAATGCGCTCCTCAACTCTGTAGAACTTGATCAACCTTGCTGATATGATACCATGTATAAATAATAGATCAATGCTATGAGAAATTATGCTAATAAGAAGCACAGGAAATAGATCTTTCTACTAAGAATTCTGACAAGCATACACCAGAAAAATAGAGAGAAGAAAAGAGACTAAATCACATGAATGAAGAGATGAATATTGGTGTGTATCCTTACATTGAATAATGATGATGAATAGTGTACATAAATAGTACATCCATCATAGAAAAATCAATTTTTATGGAGTCAACTCATAAAGATCAAAAAGGATGACTTACCAAAATATAGAAAACCCCCTTAGGTGGCTAAAGAACTTCCCAAATCTATCAAGGACCTCACGAATTGGAAAAATCATGAGTGAGTTATCAAGGGAGATGGAAAAACATGTTAATTATAGAAAATGGGTATAAATTCATGAAGGATGGGTTGGCAACAAAGGGACCCAATTTCCTAGTTGACTAGCTTTACCTTATCCACAGAAAAGATGGAAAAGCTAAATAAAGCATAATCTATTGTAAAGTGTTGTATACTAATTCTCGATGGTCAAAAGGTGGTCGAGATTAACCCAGAATAAGAAATAAAGAATTCATGGGATATAGATGGCATGTATTGACTTTAAGGTGCAAGTGGATGCCAACTAATTAAGCTAGTGGGTGAATAATTAATCAAATAATGATTAATTATTTTATCCTAAGTTATGAGTGGGTTTAATATATTCCAACAGAAAATATTATATAAAAATTCCTTTTTATAAATAAAATTCATTTCCATATCCATTTGAAACTATTATATAAATATCTCTTGTCATAAAATAACATTCCCACCCATTTATAATTTGGATCAATTATATAAAATTTCTTTTATAGTTAACATTATGCCCTTTAGTCGTTATGTAAGATTTCTTTATGAACTAACAATTATAGTCCAAGTACAAAACTACTAGAGCAATATTTTGTTTTCATAGCTAGCATTTTCACCAAGAGGTGCAAAGGACCGCCGAGAGGACCAACACATGGAAAGTGAGAAACAAGCATAACCATATCCAAGAAGACTAGTCAAGAAACCCTGTCATGAAAAGAAGATTCATAGAAACTAAAAAAATTCTAGGTGGGTAAAAGGATTGAAAGACTAAAAATGTGAAAACACTCAAAATATAAAAAGTATAGGTAGAAGATTTATTTATAACTTGTATTGAAGGAACAATTATTAAGATACACTTATATACGAAGGATTGGCTATAAAACAAGACAACCACTTGTAGAAAGATAAGCAGTCAAGTTGAAATGGGAAGGAAGCTACATTATGGCATTTCGTAACTAAGCTACATTTAAAACCTGCACCATCTTATTTCAAAATGAAATAGGAAACATAGCCCCTAAGATAATAGCTAATAATTACATTTTTATTCATTAATATGAAAGAAAAATACCTTTATAACCGTTTCATTCAAACAACAGTATATTGATCAAAAACTAGTGATTAAAAATAAATGCCAATGTTATAATACCATAACAAAATTTAACTTTGCAATTTCTCAAAATATAGAGAATAGTCCAAATCACAATATATAACAAGTTTACAAAATAGCAAGTATGAGATATCATAGATATACAAGACATGTCTCTTTTCTTTTCAAAAAGAGAGCAATGTCAATTGGGATTTACAATTAACATCACATCACATTTTGGCATGGTATGTCATATCATATATAAGACATGTCTCTCTTCTTTTCAAAAAGAGAGCAATGTCAACTAGGCTTTACAATGAACATCACATCACAGTTTGGCATGGCATGGAAAAAACTAATCTCATAAAAAATAAGACTCCAATGTGTTGTTATAATTGGTGTTGTAACAACTATAAGTAGGAAAAACATGTTTGCTACCAATTAAACTCCAAAATGAACAATAATAATCTTGTGTAGGGTTCAACAGAAAAAGGTGTTGTTGCAAACATTTTGGGCCAACATGGAGAGTTTAAGTACATGAGCATTCTATCCTCCTCTTCCAAAATGGCACTGACCCTTTCCCTTTTGTAGATCGTAAAGTTGTTTATGAATCCTCTACCTTGAGGAATTGTTGCATTTGACTTGCAGATAGATGTGCATAGTTGACTGGAGCAACTACACAAGAAACACATAATGATCATATCAAACACATTTGACAAAAGATATTTCAAAAGTGAATATAACAATCATGGTCTTTAATAAGATTAATATCTTAACCTGAAGAAATTGTTGTTATACTTCTTTGATAACTGCAGAAAAAGAAATACTATTATAATTGCAATCAAACATCAACAAACGGAATGCTTTAACATAGTCCATTCTTGGAATTAAAAATTTTGATTTCCCATCCCAACAAACTAAATGTTTTTTTGGGAAAAAAATTGTTTATTTTAAACTCTAAACAAACATGAAAGTACAGACCAATCTCATCACCATGTTTAGAATTCTCTGAATTCCAACTACATTTTCTCTTCTTAGTTACATCTCCAAACATCTTCTTAGATCCTAGAATCCTCTAGTACTGAATCTTGAAAAAATCTAGTGTTTCAAGGGATCAAGTATGGTTTAAAGGAAAAGGACTATAGGCCTGGGAAAGCAAATCCAAATCGATATAAGCTACAAATTCATGTGAGAATTATGAAAGACTCTCATATTATATAGAGAAACGCTGATACAAGTTTGAGATATATATTAACTAATGGAGAGACATTTGTACTGAATGTCATTAAATGCTACACAATCTCTCTTAAAGATGGAAGCCAATATTAAAATCCTTGGAATTTTACATGCATATTAAATTGCTTATACAATTACTTCATAATGTTCCATAGCTCCCAAGTGGTGGAAATAAAATGAGAAGTTGGTGGAGCACAAACATATGGTATTTTCATTGGTTAGGGTCTTAATTGAAATCATTGAGAGTATCTAAGAGAAATGAACATGGCAGGATTGCAAGATATATCGTAGGTAATCAGTGACTGCAAATCCCCTCTTTCTTTTACTATTGGCCCCTGCATTTATGCACCTTCAACACTTTTCAATTTCATAAATACCTACCTTAAACACTTTTCAATTTCATTTATACAACATTTGAGCTGCCCTTAAATGCTTATTTCTTCTTGGCATGGGATACCCAAGGTCTGTTATGATTTCCCAATAAACTGCCAATTGATTTCAATTAATCCATACATAAGATATAATGCAATGTGTGAATGAGAGTTTCTCTTATATTCCCTCCATAAATTGAAATCAAGGTTTATTTATAGCTTGGATTTGCCAACTTTTATTACACCTTGTCGAGTTTTACCTAGATTAGCTATTAAGGGATAGTAAATTATGTCATATCACCACCCACAGCTGTCATGTTGTACATCAATTCTCTGAATTCCAACTTTCTCTTTAACTCCAACAAATTATTACGATTACTGATACAGAGGAAAAATAAAAATCAAGAATGTTTTTTGTTTTGTCTAATTGTTGATGTGGATCAATAGATGGTGAAGTAATAAGCGAGGATTTGTATGCAATTTTTAGTATCTTGATCAAGTAACACTAATTAGTGCTCAACTCCCCAATTAATACATCTGATCACAATGAAAATATGAAGATGGAATTATCCGAGACCTTGCAAAGCAGTAATATCTACCTTCAATTTCATAATACATTGGGCACCAAAAGACAAAATATATGTGAATTTGGTTTCTAAAGAGTGAATTCTATGCACATGTATGTTGATCATTTAGGTAGTAATGATTTATCTAATTGTGACACATCATTCATTGGACTCCTCTTTCGAAAAGGTTAAAGAAATGCCTACATATATGTTGATCTCTTGGCGTATGATGATCTATCGTAAGCCGATGTTTGTGAGCATTGATTTGTTTTGTCTAAGAGGAAATCATAACCCATGAAACTATTTCCAATAGATATACCCTTTGAATATTGATCTATCCATATCTATGTATAAAGTATCAAACCCATATTTATGCATTCATTAGCCCCCACCTCTAAGTACACAAAACAATTAAATAAATAAGTTTCCTTCTTAGCAAATCTCCCCACCAAAATTTTATTGCTAACAACCCTGAAACAAGGATTATATTCTCAAGCTTCAATCATGAATGAAAATTTTGATAATAATTGTTTCCTCAAGTCATTTATAATTTCCAATGTTAGATTACAAGGCCACCCTTGAGGCTCCTCACAAAAGCCACATCGATAGTGGACACTTATTATGTCTCACTCATTAAGCACCAACAGTATTATGTTTGTTTTGTTTTGCACTTATTTTAATTTATTGTAGTATATTTCACCATCTTAATACACATGAAGCCTATGAATTTGTCTGGTAGGGAATCTCCCCAATAATGACCCACGATCAAACCCCAAAGGGCATAGAAGGCCGGTCATTTGCATGAGTTTGCTAAGTTTAACCATCTCCGTATTAAAATGGGATTTATTGCAATAATGTGGATTTGGGGTTCATAGCTCTCCAAGAATGGAAAAAATCACTTCCCCTTACCAAGAAATAATACATTAAGCCTATGAAATCTTTGTGAATTCAAAGACAATATTTTAGGTTGTACTTAACATATGATTTGAATTTTGACACCATCTCACTGCTCAAGGGAAAAAAATTCAAGGAATTGACAAATAAGTTATTTTTAATAATTTATACAATTCTTTCCATTCCAAACTTAACTTAGATCAAATATGTGAAGTTGCAGCATTGGATATTGATGTGTCCACAAATAAATTTTATGGCATAATCGTGAGAAGTGGCAGCATTGGATATTGATGTATTTAACACTGCAATTTTTCTGAACATGTAACATGCATATATTCATGGTATGAATTACATTACTATAACATTAATAGGCTTGGACATGATACATACATGACAAATGCAAATGGATCTTTCAAGCATGTCAGGAATTACCTTCAACATCGAATAACACTTTATGATGGTGGTGCTTCTTGTAAGTCCTCTAATGTAGTTGAAAGGGATGCACCTCGTCATTGTAGAGCTTCCTGAAATGAAAATCATAATAAAAAAAAACTAATACTAGGCCATACATATGAGTTTTTCTTAACTGCAGGGAAAATCAATGTAAAAAATAAAGAGAATCTAACTTTTCAGGTCCAACAAAACTGAATGGCAGTGCATCCCAAGCAATTCTGCTATTCATCAATTTCTTGTGATTGACAGTTTCCTTGAGTAGATTACAAGGAGTAGTTACATTGGTGGATGACGTAGAATTCTTCTCAGATTATGAATTAATACACCTTAAATTCGTAGTTCCTTGTACAGTTACCACCTTTAGTGGTGAAGAACCTACATTGCATGTCATTTGTATTGATTTGGTGTACTAGTATACTTTTTTATCAAGAAAATCTACAATTATAAGTCACAAATGATATTAAAAAATTACAAAACAAAATAGTTTCTCAAAGTTCAAAATATTCATAGCCAATGTAGGGTTTTTGGATTAAAAAAAATACTATCATAAATAATTGAGGCCTTCAATGAACAACATATACATAATATTTTAAAATTATTATGTCAACAAAAACTTTTAAAATTATTTGTGGCTGACATTCAAATCACATTAGATTCATCACAGATCATTCCTTTGCATATTAGAGACTTGGGAATCTTGCATACAACTAATTCTCATACAATGGAGAGGGAGAATGTGGGAAAAGTAACTCATGATGAGTGGGTAACATTTTGGGATCCATTCACCAAGCATGCCTCTTTTTTGTTTTCCCTTTCATCAATAGTGTATTTTTCTAATTTGGCTTAGTTTGATTAAATATTTAATCAATTTTGATTAATTTCCTACCCACTAGCCTAGTTATTTGGCATCCACTTGCACTACATAGTCAACACTTGCCATATATACCCCACAAGCGCTTTAGTCCTGATTATAGGTTTATCATGTCCAGCTTATTGACTACTAGAATTAGTAACTGTGCTTTCCTACACATTCTGCCTTATTATTCTTTTATCAAGCTTTTATGTGGATAAGGTAAAGCTAGTTAACAAGGAAACTGCTATCTTTTGTTGCCAACCCATCCTCCATGATTTTCTCTCCATTTTCCAGGATTAACATGATTTTCCATCACTCTTGACAAATCACTCATGATTTTTCTAATTTTTGAGGTACTTGACTGATTTGAGAAGTGCTTTAGCCACCCATGGGGGTTTATCATATTTAGTAAGTCTATCTTTTTGAGCTTGATGAGTTGTCTCCAATACAACTTGATTTTACCTATGAGGGATGTACTATTTATGTAAACTATTATTCATCATTATTCAATGGAAGGATACACTCCAATATTCATCTCTTGATTCATATGATTTAGTCTCTATTCTTCTCTCTATTTTTTATGTGTATGGTTGTGAGAATTATCTTAGTAGCAAGATCTATTTCCAGTGCTTCTTAGCATATTTACTCATAGCATTGGCGATGTTATTTCTACATGGTATCAAAGAGAAAGGTTGTTCAATTTCAATAGAGTTGAGAATCCAACTGTTCTCTCCATTAGAGCACATCTAGTCTCTTATCCCTCTCTAAAGAAGAGCTTGTTTTTAAGCTTACAAGATTTTCTCCTAGTTTAATTTTTTGCAAGTTGCAGAGAGTTTTTTCTTCAGCGCATCAACTCAGTAGTATGGATTCTCCTTTAGCTATGATCCTGACTTCCTTCAACTATCATGACTGGAAAGCCACAATTGGCATTCTATTGCGCAGTAAGGGACTATACAGAGTTACTCTAGCTTTGTAGAATGAGCCCAATGTTGTTATTGAGAAAGATAAGTGGAAAAATAAGTTGGATGAAGCCTATGTATTTCTTTGTCTCTCTAGTTATCCTGATCTACTCTTTCATCTAGATGTTTTGACCACTCTAAACCAAGTATGGACCAAACTTGAGCCTCTATTTGGAGTTCAAGATGAGTTAAGAGCGCATCAGTTGGAGATTGAGTTATTTTCAATGAGTCCAAGAAGTTTCAATTCTATTGAGGGTTTCTTCACCAAATTCAAGTCACTTTTTTTAATTCTCAGAAATTTTGGGATTGAGAAGAAATATGATTAATTAATCATTTACATTCTTTCGAAATTGGGTCATGAATACTCAATTTTTGTGTCTACGTTTCATGCTACTATGCTTGTTGTTTCTAATTGGAAAAATCCTTATTTGTGTACTTTCTTTGATTCACTAACAAAGGAGCAAGATAAATTGATCCAGATGGTGATATTAAATATTCCAAGGGAAAGGATCATGCTCTCATGGTTCAAGGAACCAAGAATACCAAATCCAAAAAAAAAAACAAATTGTGAAAGAGAAGAAGCCAAAGTCAAAAATTGAAGATGAAAGTTTGAAACCTACTGATGAAGATTAAGTGAAGAAGATCAAGAAGAAAGGGAGCACATCCAAGTGTTATTATTGCAGCAAGGGATTTAATCCAGAGAATAAATGTTTCAAAAATAAGATTGGAATCATGTCTCAGCTTCTTGAGAAGCACAACATCGAAGTTCCAAATGAGCTAGAGAAGACCTCTAATTCCTCAAAACATTGTCGTAGTATGCAGTTCCAAGGTGATTAAAACTATGTCTTGAGTGCCAAGTTAAAATAATTTTCTAATGTCTCTGATATAAATTCATTTTATGATATATCATAATCAGAAATATCATATCATTTCTTTCATAATCTGCCTATCAGTATCATAGATTCATCTCTCAATGATTGTGATTTTTCACTAGATCCTTACTTTTCTTTAAGAAACTCTTCCTCGCTCCATAATTCTTATTTAGAAGAATGTTTTCAGAATGATATACATGTCATTACATCATTCATACCACCATCCATACCATCTACCATACCTCTGAATAATCCTAAGACTATACAAATCCCAAGTTCAGTAGATGATTCCTCATTGGTCTCTTATGCAATGTTACTTATATTATATGGTTTGAAGTATTTCCTATATTTAATTGGTTGGTTGTCCTTCACATTAGTCATATTTGGACTGATATTACACATGTTTATATCTATTCTAAACACTTATGTTTCAGATCTCAAGTCCATTCATCATTCATATTTTTACACTTATCATTTTTCCCCAATTGCTCATAGTTTTCCTAGTCTAGCCATTATCCTCTTGGATTCATTGAAGCCTTTGTCTTTGTTGTTCCATAAGCTAATTTTTCTGATATATAATATTTTTATCATCCTCATATCATATATAGGAAGGTGCTACATCATATTAGAAGAATGACATGTGATTCACATCACAATTTTGCAGTTATTCAGGGAATTGAGTGTGTAACAAATTGTTTTAATTTTGGTACTCTTTGGGAAGGAGTATGCATAGATATATTTTCCATTTCATATTGTTTGCATATCATATTTTTTTAGAAAAAATAAGCATTAATATAATTCTCCTACTTCACCAGTTGATGAGATACCAGGAGTCTCTCCACTTCTTTCTTGTAGATTCTACACTCTAGCGCATTATCATGGAGTTCATAATTTCTTAATCAATTCTTTCACCAACAAGCAGTTCATTCCGATCATTCTAGTGAATATAAATACATAATGAAGACATGTTATTTCAAACTTTGTGCCTTGTCCTTTCTTGAGGGGGGATTTTCCCTAAGTGGTTTTGCCTCTTTCCTCACTTTTCTAGACATGCATAATTGTAAAGGGTGAGCATAGCCTTGTTGTTGGCCATATATACACCTATATATCATCATAAATTCATAATTAAATGGGGGTGTGGGAATATAATAAACCCACTTCATAACTTAGGATAAAATATTTAATCAAATTTGATTAATTTCCTACCCACTAGCCTATATAATTGGCATTCACTTGCACTACATAGTCAATATTTTCCATATATACCCTAGGAGTGCTTTAATCCTGATTCTAGGTTGATCCTGACCACTTTATTGACTTCCAGAATTAGTAACTACACTTTCCTACAGATCCTACCTTATTTTGGTTTTATCCAGCTTTTCTATGGATAAGGTAAAGCTAGTCAACTAGGGAACTGCTATCTTTTGTTTCCAACCCATCCTCCATGATTTTCTCTCCATTTTACAGGACTAGCATGTTTTTCTATCACTCTTGACAACTCACTCATGCTCTATCTAATTCATGAGGTCCTTGACTGATTTGGGAAGTGCTTTAGCCACCTATGGGGGTTTATCATATTTAGTAAGTCTATCTTTCTGAGCTTGATAAGTTGTCTCCAATACAACTTGATTTTACCTATGAGGGATGTACTACTTATGTACACTAATGAAAAGGGTTAATTTGTTCCTAAAAAAATTTCCCACGTTAACTATGATAATGCTCTTCCTTCTTTTTATTGAATGCTTCTACTCAACACAAACTACGTTATTTTTTAATCTTCAAGGGAAAACCAAGTCACCTAATTTCTATTAACCTGCCACAAATCGAGATAGATATTCTAGCTAAGTTGCCCAATACTTCACCTATTTTCACAAGCAGACGCTTATCAGAGGAGAGACATCAACCAACAATCCACACTTTCACCAACCGGGCGAGCCACCTTTCCTACTCTATGTTTTTGTGTTTGGAAAAGAGTTCTTAATCAATCTTACAGATCCATCACAAGAAACCATTTCACGTAGAATAGCCTACTGCTTGTTCTCGGAAGAAAACAAAAACCTCAACTATGAAAAAAATGAAGATTTAAGAGACAGAAGGTAGGAATGTCAACAACATCCAATCCGTTCACTAGTTTGAAGTCCTTTTACAGATTTGAGATCCATTTCAATAAAATGGTCAGTTAAATATTTTGTCAACAGAATTTGAATATTTAATCTCTGACTAAATAACAGGCTTGGCCTAAACTTTTAACAAAAATTACAGATTTAACATTTCATGGTTAAATTTTAAGACAAATTCCAGATTTAAATTCTCATTAAATAAATATATTGTCAAATGTTTTAACAGTATATGTAGATTTAACCTCTCATTCAAATGCAATAGTATAACTTTCAAAATCATTTTTATATTTAAGCTCTTAGTCAATAAAATGCATCATCAAAATTTTTAAGTTTTAAGAACATTTGCGTATTTAACCTCTCGCTCAATATAATGCAAGATTAGAGAAAGAAGAAGAGTACAAGGGCATGGGATTCGACGAGTTGATAAGAGAAAAAAAATTGGGAATTTTTTTTAGAGAGGGGATCTTACTAAGTAAATCTTATTTTCATTTCAAACCATATGTTCGTCCTCTCGACGTATATTTGCACCAAATGCTATTATGAAAAGTTATTTCTAGGAAAGACTTCTCTGTAACATGAATGCATAATTTACAATCATCTACCACCAATCTATTTCTCATATATTTAGAAAATGCATAAGATATATATCTAAGCTTGAATATAACTAATCTAAGAACCATTCAAATGAAAAATGAGCATCACTGATGAAATTAATGCCCCACTATTCTCTACATTCAACTACAAAAAATATAGGACCAACCACATGAATGCCACTCTGGATCAGAATTATCTGCATTCTCTGAAATAATCAATGGCATCCCACATAACAACCAACACAAGTTGTTCCTGATTAGGTCTCTCCTCATTTCTATGTGCAGTGGGTTTTCATTCATTTTATTTTCTATTGTGTTTGTCTTTTCTTCCCTAAAGAATATGAACTTTGGTCCAAAGAGAGTGGGAACATTCACGTTTTTAGGGGTAAGTTCCCTACTGCATCCTATTGTGTGCAACAAAGGGGGACACCCCCCTTGAAGTATCCACATAAAAGGAGAGCAGGGAACATATCCCTTATACCCTTGGAAACATGTTCACATGTAACATTGGTCAACTCATGTTGCGTTATATCTTACAGTGAAAAAATGGCCCCACATATTCGTGGATTGAAGGACCACTGCAAATGTCCCTAAATGGAAGAGTTAATGTGAATGCATATTTTAAGTGGCCATGAGAATATAACAAGGAAAAAAGCACCTGAAGGTTTAAAATTTCAAGGGAAAAACATGGATCCATCAATGCAATTGCAAGAGGATTTGGATAGTCTCGCAGGTTTTGGATCATCACAAGGAAAATATTGCAGCAACATTGCAATAAATAGGGAGTGTTGTTCCTTCTAAATAGTGTTTGCAATTTCATCCTTAACATGTTCCATTTCAATAGCTATGTGTCACAACCACTACAATAAAATCAAAATTTCTTGCATCAACAAAATCCACAACATATTCTTCAATGGGAAGCACAAAACTTGCAACATCAATAATCTCATCAACATATTAATCTCAATAACTAGCTCTAAATGTGCCCCTACCATAATTGCAACATATCTTCACAAGAAGAGAAAACAGATCCTCCTGTGTATCATCTCTATGGCAACAGAGTAAAAAAATCCCTTTTGTTCAGTGACTAGGTCCTACATTATGATAAATCACATTGTACCATAAGCATTGCAAAGTTCTAGTGGCATGTGGAAGCCATAGACAAGTGTTGAAACACCTTCAAGATTGTTTGAAGGTATTACCCATACAATTGTTGGTAGAATTTAACTACCATGAAGTATTATAATCAACATCCTCCTGAAGAGATACAACATCCAAAATCAAGTGAGGGGCCCTTGACTTCTATCAAGTTTACCATCATTGGCAACTTGGGCAAGGAATTGCAAAGCATTTTTCCATTGGTTCAAATGCATTGGTGTCAATATATTAATTGGAACATCTGTGAGCCAATTTGAATGTTCATTTGTTGGAAGTACTCAACTCAAAAGTGGTTCTTCATTCATATGATGAGGTTGTACTGTATTATTGGTTTCTCCCCATGGAAAAAAATATATGTGTAGAATGTCAAACCCTTACATTTAAATGTTCTAAACGTTTGCATAAACTAACACTACACTTGTTTTGGGGTAGAACAATTTTAGCGAACATTGTTATAGTAAATCAAATATGCATTACTCAATATTTCCATCTTAGAAGCATCATTATCATGCACAACAGTGAACATATTAGATATTGCTCACCCAATGTTGTGTTATGGGTTGGGCATGGATTAATGACATGAATCACAACATTAAGTTTGTTGACAATAATGATTACATCTTGTTTTGATATTTTCCTACCATAAAAGGTTAATGTTGATGTTTTCAGCTACCATTATGCATACCCACATTAATAATTAATCTTGTGCATGCTTACCTTAATGTCCCTTACACTCAAGATCCTCTTCACTCCACCTACATTTAATGATTAATGACTCCAACTCATAAATATGTTAATCATCGAAAACTGTAACTGTATTTTCTAAGATTCCTCTATTTTGTAAATTAGGATGATATCCGAGTTTTAAGACTATGTTGGCTAAGAGCATCATCCACACTGCTCTCAAAATTTACCTGAGTTACCATCCATGCATTCTCAAAATGTCAGTCTTGATGTTCTGTGAGTTTTTAGTATTCAGATGTTTTTACTAGTAGCTAGAATTTTCTGATGTTAGTGCTTTAGAACCAATTATCAAATATACTACCATTGTTGGAACTTCTACTATTATTATGAACAAATTCTATGGTGATGACTCTAATGTTGTTATTGTTGTTTTTCCTAGCATTGCACCCCTTCTAATTTCAGACGTTGCATTAATTTCTAGGTTTCTTTATGTTTGTGCAATCATTTTTTTAAATATGATTTCGGATCAGCCTCATAACACATAATGCCTCGAAATCTTATCATAACTGTTAATAAACTAGGATCTAGTGAAAAAATTCATACCAGGTTTAGGCTCCCTGTTCGAATTGTTATGGAATGAAACTACCAAATCAGTATTGGGCAGGAAGTAGTTCATCTAAAAGATAGCAAGGCTCTACCATATTATAGAGACAAAGCACTGTTTACTTAACATGTGGACTATTTGTTCACGAGCATGAATGAGGGATTAAATAAAAGCACACAATCGTAAGCTTTATTCAAGAGATGTGGGTAAATTTTTCACATGGTTAGAAGAAAAAGGAAACAAAAACACAAGAACCATATGAATTGGGGAAATATAGCACGTTAATAAAAAATAGAGATTATCCACACAAAGTTACAATTATGAAGTTCTTCCTCTAGGAAAATAATGGAAATCTTTTACCTATGAGGGCGCCAAATCATATTTATCAAGACTGTCCCTTCAAATTGTTGGTTGTGGACCCTGATCTTCCAGATTCAGAGATGTTATTGTTCAATTGTGTTTATACCCCAGTTTTACTGTACACTCATCCCAGCTGGGGGTGCGAAGCCCTCGAAAGAAATTTTTGGGATGTTTGTTGGCCAACAGTTTGTGAACCCATGGTATTGGGTGATCCATAGTATTTTCCCATGGTAATTCTCGTATAAAAGGAAATCACTACAATATGGTTGTCTATTGTATTGTATCATTGTAAGACAATCTCTATGATTGTGTGAGAGAGATTGTGAGAGAGTCAAGAGGAAGTGCAGCAGGGTTGCCGTAAGTTGTATCCCTTCATTTTTCTAGATGGTATAATAATAAAAGACTGACAATTTCTATGTGGAATTAGCCCATCTTGGGTGAGCCACATTATATATGTGTCTTTCTTGTAATGTGTTTAATATTTTCATCATGTTTAAGTGTTATTGCTATGCGATCGTATTTTCTAACACAAATATGCCTCAAATTGCAGTTATCCAAACAATAAAATTGCATGATAACTTATCTTAAAATAGAGGCACAAAAAGAATCACTTTGAAACACCTCACATCAAAACATGTTTTACAAACTATAGTAGAGTAACCACATAGAGAATAATATCATGCACCATCCCAGGGATTGCATTCCAATGACCATAGTAAAATACAAATATGGAGAGTATAAGTATCAATATAGGACAACCATTGTAAACTTGAAGGGATATGTCAACTGGCATAAACCAAAAAAATAAAAACGGATTTGAATGGTGGCAACACAACACTTCACAAATGGAGATTCTCAATAAATAGCCTAAATTAATCATAATAAAAATAAAAGACAAAGACAAACCATGAATCACCAAGCCTTCAAATCACCCAACAAATAATCAAAGTAAGGTAGAGTAGAAAGGTGAGAAGATATTATAGAGATAAAACTATTCCATGAGGCCACAAAATAGGTACATCCAACCATCATTGATTATTATTTCACGAAATAGACATACAACATATCCATATAAGGATCTAAAGGAGGATCAAATCTGTCAAGCAACGCCTAATCAACCAACATGTATTTTAATAGGAAGCACATTTTTATTGTGAATGCATATTGCCATAAAGATCATAGTAGACTGTATTGTTGTAATTTGAAGTGTAAATAACCACATAGATAATAACTACAAATTATAACATCAATATAACCACCCATTTATGCACATTAAATAACAACAAAAAATACACAATTTATAACATCATCAATAATCATATTGATCACATCAACTCTAAGAGTTACAACCCTAACTTCCAAATAAAAAAATTGGACCCTAGAAAAAGTTGTGTATGCACGAAAACCAATTAAAATCAAACAACATGTTAACAGTTACATAGCATAGGTGGTGTGAAAATACACCATTTAAGTTAATCCAGAATAAATACCAATATCAAGCGCTAGTAAACTTGGTAACTTCCTTGGTACCCTCTGAGATGGCATGCTTGGTGAGTTCCCCTGGAAAATCAATCCTTACGGAATCCTGAATCTCTCGTGAAGTTATGGTGGGTTTATTGTTCTACCGGGCGAGTGTCGATGCCTCACTTGAAAATTTCTCAAAGATATCATTAATGAAGGAATTCATGATTCCCGTGGCCTTGAGGGAAATACCGATATCTAGGTGAACTTGCTTTAGAACATTGAAAATATAGATCTTGTAAGTCTCAACTCTCTTCTTATGCTTCTTCTTTCCCTTCTTATATCCACCCTCCTTAGGAAGCTTCTTCTCGGCCTTGGCAACATGCTTCTTCTCTACAGTGGGAGACTTCTCTACAACAGGCTTATTCATAATGCAGTATTCATAATTAAAACTATTATAGATGAGACACTCATGCTCACATGGACTATGAACCAACACATTTTATCTACAACAAATAAAAAACCCACTGATCCAGATGAAACTAAAATTTGAACACAACACTAAACCCACAAACCTTGAGCGTAAAAATGAATGAGTTGAACACAGGACCAGGACTAAAAAACCCTCAGGGATCGGTTAGGACTGAACCCATAGATAAGCGAGCTAAACAAAGGACTGGACCCACAAACCCTCAATGTAAGCCCTTTGGAAAGATAAAAATTCAAACATGACAATGGGTATGCCCAATCCATTCTTTTTGTAGAGACGCGAAGTGGTTATGCTCATTCGGTCTCGTGTCCGCCCCTTGTCGCTTCATGGTGACTGGTGGAAGGAGAAATCAAAATGATATGACAACAGATGGGGATGTGAACCAAGCCATGCCCATGACGAAGCTAAACCTTGCGACAGTCACCTGGGATTTCAAGGTCCATCACCAAATAAACCTACGTGAAAATACCCCCTTCCCCATGGGGCAAGGTGTAAGCTATCCAACCAAAGGATAGTGACTTGAAGACGACAATAATCTTATCCGACCATTACTTACTTGTTAGTGTTCAGAGTTGGGTTAGGATAAAGCATAGGACACTCGCACCCGCCATGAGAAGCCTAAGCTTGAAACTCGGTTAACAAAACCACAACCGCATCCTGGTAGGACACCCAAGCGTTACCAAATAAACCTCTATGAAACCCAGTCAACAAATAACATGTCGAAAACCGCAAGACAGGTGTAAAAAAACACAAGTCAAAACAACGAGGAATCTTTCAAGACTTTGTCTCTGTATTTTAATGCCTTTGGCGTAATTATAATTTTTTGCACCCTCTCATCATAAAATGATACAATTAGCACACATCATACCATATGATGATGCACATATCCACTAGCATTTATTATTTAATTTTTCAATTGTATAGAGATATAAATATCTAGTAATAACATTATACGAGTATCCAATTGTATAATAATATAAGCATCAAACTGGCAAACCTTATATAATTATCCCATTATATAATTTATAACTTTTCAATTATTAAAACATTCTATGATTACCCAATTATATTGGGATCTAAATATTTACTAGCAGTATTAGGTAAATACCGTCATATACCTATCCCATTATATAATACTAGATTTATAATTATTCAATACATTTATAATTATTATTTTTAATAACTAATTTATCAACAATGGTACGGTACAATATAGTACAGTACATTCCAGTCAAGTTGCAACTCTAATTTTTTAAAATTATGGTTGTAGGTTTATAATTTATGAGCCCTAGGTTTAAGAATTTGAACTTTGCTTTAATACCAAATGTAGGAACATTCTTGGTCGCCCAACTAAAAACTACTATTTAATACTTGGAAAGTAAATTATACTCATGTTATTCACCATATTTCAGTAATAATTTTACTACTGAATTACAAACAACAATAATTCCATGACAAAATTACGAAGAAAAAAAAAATGAAATACACAAAAAGAATTTGTTTTCCGAAGTTCAATCCAACTACCAATGAAGTTTACCAAGTTATTGAAGTCACACAGTTCCAAAACGAAATCTATCCTTGCCTAAATGGCAACCGACTCCTCGGTTAACCACCTTACCGCACTAGAAGTACTATTCTTTCTTCTAGTACCCCAAGTTGTAAGGGGTCATAGAGAACACACACACTAGCAAGGAATGCAAGCCTTGCTTTAGATCTCCCAATCCCTTAAGCATTCACTTTGCCAAACTCAACATAGACACACTAGCTCATAATTTTTCCATTACTAACTCCATCCAGCAATAGGGTGCACATAAGGTGTCTTTCCCCTTCATGCACTCTTCCTTATGTAGGAACTTTTCTTATGGCACTTGTCGTTCACATGCAATATTAGACCTTTATTAAATTTTATGTTTTCTATTATTCACCCTCCATGTGTCACCTTCTCATGAAGGTGCACATGAGTTCCTCTTTTTACTCTTAGATGTCCCCTTATCATATGTTCACATTACCTTAATTGTGGGTGCATGTGCATTTTAACTCAAGTCCTCGAAATTAATAACCGCTAGACTCACTAGGACTCTACATGTGCTCCTATTTTATTTATTTCCTTGTATTCATTTCATGAACACACCCTTCCATAGTCTCCATGCTAAGTACATTTTCTTTTCTTTTGCAAAAATAAACTAGATACAAAATCCTATATGCTAAGTCAAATGCATAAATTTCCAATTCTCTTGATTGCAAAGGTGACACTTCAATGTGTCCTTGAAACAAACATTTTTGTTCCTTTCCTTGTGAGGGGAGTGTGATGTAGTGATTTAGGAATCGTTACCTCTAATCATTATTCTACCACCTATGCGAGACCAATGACAGATGAGGAATAAGTTCGTTCTTATTGCATGCCCCCCAACTTCCTCATATGTGACCAAATCGTTATGGACTACCCATATGACACACGCTACCCGAGCAAAGTTGACGGAGATTTCAACTCGTGCATGAAATATTGCTAGTGAGAGTAAATTCTTTGTTGTCGTTATCTCGATTGTATTTTCTAATTTCTACGCCCCCCTTACTTCCAATTGAGATTCAGTCAACAAATAGTTATACTTGTCACTGCACACACTCAGCGCACACATCAGTAACATTGCACACTATAATAACTTATCATGCTTTATTCACTTTTGACCATAATCTTAATCGAATTTCTATGGTTTTTATTGAAAGACAAATTTATTCAAATTTAACAATTTCTCATCATAAGATAAAATTTATTCAGCATTTATTCTATCGATTTATTGAAATTCAGAAAGCAATATTTATTCACATCTATGAAATAATAAAACATTCATTTTTATTTATTCAACCGGGTCACTTTCAAATAAGTGACATCAATAGTTCAAAAGTCAAAGTCAATCTGAAGATGGAATTACATTAAGTTGGATTAGAAGCCTCGTTAAAATTGATACTTATTATTAATTACTTTGATTAAGTTACAGAGATGAAACATTCAATATCATATCTCAAATATACACAAATAAAAATCATTAACTTAAATAATATTATATGTATATATATATAATCCCAACAAGTTAGTTTAAGTGGTTGAGAGTTGTGAGTTGTAAGCAAAAGGTCTTGGGGTCAAATCCTCGGGTGGCTATATATATATAAGGGTCTCACTTGATGTCCCCATCAGATTAGGCTCTGTAATAATAACCAATAGAGTAAGACCCCTTCAGGTGGACCTCTGCGAATTCTTCATGTGGACATCACAACTTCTCTCCAAGGTGTGTGTGTGTGTGTGTGTGTGTGTGTGTGTGCGCGCGCGCGCGTGTGCGCGCGCGCATGTGCGCGCACACACACACACACACATATATACATACATACATATGCATCTATGTGTATATATATGTATGTATGTGTGTGTGTGTGTATGTAGATATATATATGTCGGGGGGGCTGGGGGGGGTTCATAACCCTAAAGAGAAGTTGCACAACAAATATTTTGTTGCTTTTTTGTCTTTAGAGGTTATTGTTTCTTCTCAGATTTATCTATCATTTTGTATGGGAATATAAATGTTAACCTAGGAAATATAAATGTTAATCGTATGGTGATATTGGATAAAGTTTGTATTAAATAATGGAGTGAATTAAAAATTTTGATCATTTTATTTTTATTTTTATTTTGAGTGTGATAAAATTTTGTCTATTTTTTTAATTTTTTTTAATTTTGATAATTTAATTATTTAAAATAGGTCAAAAATTTTAAAGTTGTATAATAAAGAAAAATTCAATTAAGTGAGACTATAATTTATGACAAAAAATTCTTCATAACTTGGAATGAAAAATTCCTATACAAGTATTAAAACTAGTTTCTCAATTTTAATAAGGCTCATGAGGTAATCTTGCTTCATTCTACTACCTATACCTGAATAAATTCAGGAAAAGAGCCTTATTTTTTTTAAATATTTAGCTCCTCTCCTAAAAACACTTTCAAGAGTCGTTTGTTCATGTGATAACTTGTTATTATTTTTTTACTCATCACATATCTCTTTGTTTGTTTTGTGCCCTCTTGTTATTAGAGCCTTGATTTCCTCCACTTCTTCCTCCTCTTATAGTTGTCATGCCTTATTTTTTTGTATGGACGCCTTCTAAGAGTCAAGTTTGTAAAGAAGGGGGGCTAGCAATTTGGGATCTATATACATAGCATATTGCAAGGGAAATTCAATAATATAGTATTCTTGTAGTTTGTATCTTTAAATTGTATATCATAACTTAGGGATTCAAATCAATTATTTGTGATGGGTTCTTGAGATCCTATGGCTGATGATGTCTACTTATTTCATTGAATTTTTAGTAGAGTTGGCCATTTTTACAAAGAAGGTGCTTCTAGTTCCATCTATGTTTTAATACTTTGCTAGTTTTTTTTAGAAAAATATTTATATTCATGGAAATTAAATTCACTTGAAGGAAATTTGTTCACAGACCAAATCCTAGACGTGGATACCATTGTCTAGGTTTAGCTAGATTGCTTATTGTAATTTTGATCCAAAACAATGTCCACATAGATTCGGTTGTTACTAGGTGAACTGGATAAGTTTCAACTATGCTCTTTCAATTTAATCTTCCCACAAAGTTATCTATTGAAGCTAGTGTTTGGTCATCCTAAATATGAGATATATATAGGGAATGCGAACCCATACCAAAACTATTCTACATGCATCTTCTTCAAGTCTAGTTGAAATGTAAACACCACTGCTTCAAATGCATGCCTTAAGAGTCCATGACATAGGGGTAATTTGTAAAGATAATATCATGATTTTCTTTGAGTTGAAACAAAAATGCATAATACCATTTATTGTAAAAGAATGTTTACGTCTTCTCGTTGATTATAGAATTCCATTTCATTTTGTAGCTAGGGATCCAGTGATTTAGGAGAGAAAGAAAACCATGTGAATTAAAGAATTAGTGTTTCTTCCAAACATATGAGAACTTTTGTATGAGGAGTATTGGGAGATCCAAAACACACAAGATTTACTTAAACTTCTTCACAAATTTAGATGTTTATGTTGAAGACACTTTTACTCCATTCATCATGGTTACTACAATAATTTTGAAATCCAAAACATTGTTTGACAATAAGTTGAAAAGAAAGACAAAACCACTCGCTCTTTTGAACATTACCGTGGAAGTTATAAATAACCTAAAAAAGCCTTCACGACACTAATCCCTAAATGAAACTAAGAACAACGTTACCAATCAAAATTTTCATATATCTTAAAGTTATTATCAAATAGAATAGGCCAGCATATTTTTCATGTTAATGAAGTTTTAGTTATACCTTTAATTTAAAGCGTAATTAAACATTTAATAATATTAAAAAAAAAGTTTTGGTTTTAAGTGAGGATGAATGTTAAGTAGTTTACCAAGATATTTGTCGTAAACGTATGTCATGAGTAGTTAGCAAGGTTCTCTATAGCCAAGTATGGATCATGTAACATTATGTAATGTTACAAAAAAGTATTAAAAAAATCATGTTGACTCATAAAAAAAATTAAAAATTAAAACCACTATAGATCCACCTGAATCTATCAAGCACCAAGAGGGATCAAATTTCTTGAGGTGTAAATTTCTTTTGGACATGTAAAACATTTAAGAAAAAAAATACCTCAAAAAATTGGATCCTTCTCGGTGCTTGATAAATCCATATTTAAGATAAATCTATGTTGGTTAAGATTTATTTAAATGAATTTACCTTATCATTTTTTTATGATAAAGAAAAACTAATTCTAATTGTGTGTATATGCATCCACATATTTGTATTGAAGATGTCTTATTCCAACCACTAAATCACAATTTTATGATCTACATTATACACACTAATTATATAGTAGTATATCTCTACTAAACAAAAAAAATGGAAACAAAGAATGATATAAGTACATAACAAAGTAAGGAATTTAAGATTTCTTTGACACAGTTGTAATTGAGGTAGGAGTCCATTGTCAAACCACTAATTTCATACTTAGCTACATGTTACAACCTTGGACTCATTTTACATGGACTTAATGAGGTTTGTATGGTTCTCCTATTTATTGGGTGCCATCTACATTATTCATAAACACAAATCACACATGGAGTTCATAATGGGTAGATATAACATTTAATGATGCCCATAAATTGGATCATATTTGGGAAAAAGTGTAGTGGTTGTGATGATGTGACTATATGTAATCAGTCAAGTTCAAATCTTGGTACGTGTAGAGCTCTTGCGTGTGAGAGTATTAATTTAGCTTCTCAAAATTAATTTTCCTTTATCATTTAAAATAATAAACACTCAATATGGAATAAAATTTTACAATAATCTAAATAATATTTTTGTTCTTCAAAGGTTTAATATACCAAATTGATCTTATTCAACTTTAACTATCATCATCATCACAAAATGAATTTAATTAATGTAAATAAATTTTAATAAAATTTGTTATCCTTATCTTATAATCCAAAGCTCATTAACCAAATTTTCTTATTTAAATGAATAATATATTAAAATTAAATCATATTAATGTTATCCGCTTTACAATGTGAAAGATACACATAACGATCATGTTATCGTTTCAACACTAAATTCTCATATTTTCATGTTGTCACATTGAACTTGCACTTTATTATTGCAATGTGACTTTTTTGGCGGGGTTTCTCTCCAAGAAACTAAAATCGATATTTGGAATTTACTTTACATTTGTCAAAATTCCTTTTTTAAAATATTTTATTTTAATTTGGTAGTTGAACATTTCAATTATAAATTTATCTTTATAAAAATGTTTCATAAAAAGTATGTCTTTGCAAATTATGTGATGTAGGTGTATCCGTATATAAAATGACGTGAAAAGAGGAGGAAAATTTTTGGTGGTGGAAGGTCCTATAGAAGTTTAAATGTTTTATTAAGGCAAAATTATTTGCTGGTTCATTTTATTTGACAAAGCTTTAACTTGGGATGTCATTTGTAGGAAGGGTAGAGAAGGACCTGGGAGATGCTATCTATGTAAGAAGAATACAGAGCTAACTTTCAATTGGGTGTGCATTGCTCTTTTTCCAAAAGTGTATGGTTCGAACTTGAGGCTAAGTTAAATCTTAACAATTTATGGACTGGAAATTCGGTGATTTCCTGTCTTAAAAGTTGGTGTCTTAAGGGGGAGGTGAAACATATTAGGTCTTTACCTGTGATTGTTTTATGGTTCATCTAGAAGGCTAGAAATCAGAGTTGTTTTGATGATTTCTTGCTATCACCTATTCAGGCTTCTTTACTTTGCTTGGGACTCTTGAGTTCTTTTCCTCAAGATAATATTGCACTTAGAATCATATCTATTATCGAGGAAATGATTGATAAATCTTTACCTTGGGGATATTTTGATGGTTCGGCTTCTGGAGAACCAAAAATTTGTGGAGCTGGTGGATTGTTTTTTATATCTGATGATCATTATTTTACCTTCAAAGCATGTTTGGGTTATGGGACTAATAATTTTGCAGAACTTCTTGGATTGAAATTACTTCTTACTTTGGCATTGGATAAACACCTTCTCAAGCTGCAGATTTTTGGTGACTCACAGCTGGTTATCAATTGGGCATCTGGTAAGTATAGAATTCAGAATATTCAGCTTGCACAAATTCTTCTTGAAGTCAACGGATTTGTTGATATGTTTGAATTTGTGGATTTTAAGTATATATATCGAGAAAGGAATTCTCTTGCAGATATTTTAGCCAAAGATGGTGCACATGTCTTGGATGGATCCTGGCATATTATTGAACATAGGGCCATTGAATGCTTTGAAACTATTCTATTCTTTTAAACCTGACTATTCTGTAGAACAGTTGGCAATGTTTTGAATGTTGTTGGGAATGATGACTATACTTCTGCAGTACCATTTATGATGTGTTGTTCGATGTAAAGTTTTTGTTAAACTTTGTATCAATTTTTTGAACAGTCTTGTTTGGACTGATATTTTTGAAGTTTTGGGTTGTGATGCCCTAATAATGTAAAGCTTGGACACTTTGATAGAATTTTGGTGAATTCTGAAAATGATGTTTTTTTATTAATGGTCAATGATCAATAGATATTGAGCTCTCTGAAAAAATGTAATATTGTTTCTATAAATAAAATTACGATTTTTTTCTATGGGAAAAAAATATAAAAAAACGTATAATATATATTTTAGATTATGATACTTTTATAATATATATTTTAGATTGGGATATCTACATCTACGTATCTTTATAAATTTGTTTTTTTAGATTAATGTGCTTCATAAACCTAGAACAAATTTTACATAAAAATTAATTAACATCTAACTAACCACCTTAAAGATAACTAATTAAGCTAACTCTTTAAACTAATGTTTATAGATTATGGTAGGTTTTTTATTTTTCAAGATTTTTGTTTAATTTTTAAAATGTGTGTATTCGCCCTTCATATCTTTAAACACTAAAACTTATAAAGATTAATTTAACTACTTCAAGATTATAATTTAAAAATATTGTTATATTAATTTAACTACTTCAATATTGTAATTTAAAAATATTGTTATATAATTTAACTACTTCAAGACTGTAATTTAAAATTATTGTTATATTTACATGATAATGTAAATAGTTAACATTAAAACTTGTATTTAGTGATTAAGAAAATATTAAAAGAAATTTAATGATTAAGAAAAAATTAAGATACTATAAGAAGGGCATTAATCTTAATTTGGGAGATCAAAAGTATCTCAATAGCAACTAGCACACAAAAGAAAATTAATATAGCGAAGATTAGAACGAATTCTCATGAACTCCTTCATGGGTGGAAAGGGTTTGCCATCTATGAGAGTCTATGAACGTTGAGGATGAAAATCACTTTCTCTTAGAATGTGATGCTTACACCCACAGTAAATCTTAGTTTAATAGTATTTGTTACAATACAAACCTTTATAAATAACCTCCTAACTTGCCAAAACTATAGTGAGCTTGGAATAAGATTTTAAAGTAAACCAAGTATTATCCTTCTTAAGGTCCGATAGACTAAAGTTGGTCTCAGTGGACGTTAATCATCATCATCATCATCATCATCATCCATAAATAATTGTAAATTTAAAATGTGTTATTGATTTAACTAATTTAACAAGTATATGGTTGTTTCCCAGATGGGTGACAACTGGAGGGAGGGAGGCAATAATGGTGAATTGGCGGGAGAGGGCATCATGTGGATAGTGATGCTCAACTTGACTTTTATGTGTCTCGATATGATGGGGCATTGATTACTCCAGCTCTCCGGTGTAAATGCACGTTAATGGAACTCAAGGTGGTAGCCTCTAGAATGTTCGGCTCTATATTAATCAGTATGCTTAGGATAGAAGACAGTATTGTGTCTCCTCCACCCAGGATTTTATTTTCATATTTCTGCAAAGGCAACCTGGTAGGAGATTTCTCAGAGGGTCGACGTCACTCCAAACTTGGCCATGGTTCATGAACGTTTTTTTTTTTTCCAAAGAAAAAATTCGTAAATATTTTATTCACATTCAGCAAATAGACCAAAAGTCCATTATACAATAAAAACAACTATGAAGTTGTCAAAAATACAAATATTTGCCTCATCTTGAGCACAAAATACCATATACAAATCCAAAAAACCAACCCACCTGAGAGTTGTCATTACATACATCAGCATAAAGTTTACCTACCTTTCAGCAGAAAAATCAAATAACAGGCCTGAATAAACCATCAATCAAGTCCGAATGAACGTTTGTGCGCTCCTAGTCGTTGAAGTGGTGGTCATGGTGCACAGTTTAGGGGATGGATAATAGAGACATTCTGAAGCAGTCTTTAAGTTTTTGAATGTCTTTGAAATATCTTTTAAATCTTGGATTAGGCATTTTCTTTGTAATGGAAACCCAAAACCTTATCAATGTATTTTTTTTACATTTCTAATTGTGTTATATAAAAACTTACTTAAAAAACATGTAAATTGTGATTTCAAAAATGTAAATAATTAAACATAAAAATTTATATTGAAGAATTATTACTTTAATATATATGTTTTAAATTTATCTAATTTAAAAGATTATTAAAATATATGTTAATAATTTAACAAATTTAATGATAATAATAATAGTTAAAAATAATTTAAAAAATTAATATTTAATTATTTAAAAATGATTTTTAAAGTTTCCTAAAAGTTTTGCTAATTATTTTATCATCCAAAATTTAACCTAGAATAAAGTGACATTCATAAATTTAACATAACACAACATGATATTCATTATGTTATATATAATAATTGAAATTCATTTTGCTATTTAAATGATACCTATTATTTCTTATAACAATAGTTTGAAAAATATAGAAAATCAAATCATTTTATTGTCTTTCTCAATATTAAAAGGAGTCAAGTTAAAATCGAAGAGTGTTTATTAGATTCGTGTGGAGGTGCTCAGAATATTGAGAAATTCCATTTGGAGGATTGGAGTTCTTTGTCTATACCAAAGGGGTGGGGTGGTTGGGCTTAAAACATCTAGGTAATTTTAATATTGCTCTATGTGCTAAAAAATTGTGGCGTGGCTTGATTTGTTTCGATTTGTGGTATTCTATTCTCAAGTCAAAATATATGAAGAGATTGTCCATTGGTGAGTGGATGTGGTATCTTTTGCTTACTCGTATTCATCGACGGTTTGGTTTAGCTAGTGCACAGCAATGCCATGCATCTTGCGGGACCTTTGTTGGAAGGTGGGAAGAGGGAATAATATTACTATTGGTTGTGATTAGATTGTTGGGATTGGTCGTTATGTGTTCTCTGATAATCTCATGACTAGACTGGCTGTATTGAACATTTCGGTTTTAAATCAGGTTGCAGTGGACTGTGTGAACCTAAACTCTGGGTGGTAGTCAGCTCTTTCTTTGCGTCTTTCTAGTATGGAAGCGGTGGAGTGGGATGATTATATGGATAAGATACGGGAGGCGAGTATTTCTCTCAATGGTGAACCTGATACTCTGGTTTGGGCTGGTAATCAGGTAAATAGTTATGTCACTGCCAGTTTAGCTTATTGCTCATTACTCAAATTTCACCATATATGTCAGTCGGCTTGGTGGCATTCGATTTTGTGGAAGAGGAGGGTGGCGCTAAAAGTTAAATGTTTTGTTTGGCTCACTCTAAACCACAAGATCTTGACTTGGGGAACTCTTCAGCGGAGGGGTTTCCAGGGCCCCAGTAGATGTATCTTCTGCCTGGTGGAGTCATAAACTGTTGAGCATTTGTTTTTCTTATGTCCTTGTTTTTGTGGGTTGTAGTTGATACTTTGTGCTTCCTTTAATGTTCATTGGACATGGAATAACCATGATTTATCCGATTTCCTGTTAAAAATTAAAGGGCATTCTACCATACCTCTTGAGTGTGTTTTTCAGTGTTTATGGGATTATTGGTGTATGCGGAATGGCTATTTATTCGAGGGGATCCCCATTGATTATGGGCGTTCTATTTTGAAGACACTATCTAGATATGGATTTGGCTTCAATCCTATCCCTAAGATTAGTACTTGCAACATTAGTTTCCCTTGTTTGGCTGATGTTGAAAGGATCGGTTTCTTTGATGGTGTTGAGCAGCATGGTAAGTGTGGTGCGGGTATGGTGATTCAACTGAGGGTGAATCATACTTTTAGGTTGTGTATGAATGCGAGTAAGGGATCAAATACTTGTGATGAGCTCTTGGCCCTTTGGGGGCTATTGTTTTTGCAAAAGCTCATGGAATTGAGTTGCAACAGGTCTTGGGAAACTCTCAGCTTATTATTGAATGGGCTATGAAAAGGAATAATCTTCAGTCCTTGGCTCTTTCCCATTGGCTTGGCAAAGTCAGATTGTTGTTGGATGCTTATCCTTCTCTGCTTTGTCATCATTTATATCATGGATATAACACTCAAGCGAACGCCTTGTCAAAACAGGGGATTCAGATGGATTCAGGCTTAATCTATTGGAAGGAGATATCCTACAATGGGATTATTGCTGAAGGATCTATGTGTTGTTACTAGTTTTGTCATCCCTTTTTGGGATGGTGATTCTGTTTGTGAGTTCTTTTTGGACTTTCCGCTGTAGTCTTATACCATCTTTCATACTGACTCGGAGACATGGTATAGTTTTGTCCTTTTCTTGAAATATTTTGTGCAAAACTATGAGCTATTTTGATGTCCTCAGCGTTGGGACTGCTTGTTGACAGACTTGATCTTTTTGTGTTTGTTGCTTTATGTTGATGCATTACTGTTTCAAAGACTCTTTGGAGTATGTATTTGTTGTCTTTTTCGACAAAGCTTTATAATATATAAGGTTGTCCTTTCCAATTGAAAAATAAAAACCTTCATCAAATGTGGGTAAAACCTTTATCAAATATGTGTAAAAGTTTATTTAGTAGGCTTATTCTCTCATATCATGATTTTTGTAAGGATATTGATGGTCTCTTATATGAATATTTTTTGAAATGTAAAACTTATTAAAAGATAATTCATTTGAATGATTCATGTTATTAAAAATAAAGAGTTTAAGACAATAAATTTAAAAGAAAGACGGTGGCGATCCCCAAAAAAATTTGAAAGTTTTGAAAATTATTAAAAGTGATTGAGATTTATGATATTTGTTAAGGTACTCAGTCTTTGAAAGTTGTGATGTTCATGTGGATTCATTGCATTTTTTGTATGAATAGTTGAAAATCCACAAGATTGATTAAGTAAATTTTAATTAAATATTTTTAATTAAAAAAAATAAGTTTTTAATTATTATTAAATAAGTTATTTAAAATTAATAAAAAAATTATTAATAATATTTTTTAAAATTAAAAAATATAAAGAAATAAAATAATAATAATATATATTAAAATTAACAAATTTTATAATAAAATCTAAAATGGTATAAATTTGTAGAAAATAAAATAATAATATGTATTAAAGTTAACAAATCTTATAATAAATTAAAAAAATGGCTTGTGATCAGTTAAAATTTTGTTTTTCTAGGATCTTTCAAGGAAATATGTTAACAACTCAAAACCTAAAAGTGTTTAGAAAGAGTAGAAATCTTCTCTTTGCGGATTACTAATAGATTATTTTAAGTGGTATAGTTTCTTTAACTTACGATGATAAACCAATTCACATTTAAAAAAACAAATAATGATAATTATTTTCACTATCAATATAAATAATTAAAAGAAAAAAACATAAAACCAAATATTCTTATATCTTGTACCATTAAAATCAATATTTTGATGGTAAAAACATACTTTCATATTAATGGCTTTAAAGATGACCAACATCTGTTTAGGAAATAAATACTTTTATTAGAAACCTTATGTGGTCCGTGAGAAGACCTTTGGGAATGATATCTATTAATAATAATAATATGTAAGAAGAGGCTTACAAACCAAGGTATTTATCTTTCCATATCAATGTCAGTGGATGTTGGTAGTACTCCACGGGAGTTCATAATTATATGATGTCGATATTTCGATTATGTCTGCTTGCTTTCGTAAGCATTTGGTAATTCTAATTGCAGTAACAAAGGTGCACAACAATTATTATTATTATTTATTTTTTTAATCTTTAAAGGTTATTGTTTCTTCTCACATTTATCATTCATTTTGTATGGAAAAAATAAATGTTAATTCTAAAATAAATGCTAATTCTAAAGTGATATTGGATAAAGTTGTGTAATAAAAATATAGAGTGAATTAAAAAAATTTGATCATTTTATTTTTAGTTTGAGTGAGATAAAGTTTTGTTTTGATTTATTGGTTTTTTTTTAATTTTGATAATTTAGTTGTTTTAAAATGTGTTAAAGGTTTTTGGTTAAAGTTGTATAATCAAAGTTTCTATCAATTAAATGGGACTATAATATGTGACAAAAGATTTATTAAATTTAAGAAAAAAATGTGTATTATTTAACTTACTTAAATATGATAAAATTTACTATATTAAAATTATTTTACACACATAATATGTGACAAAAGATTTATCAAATTTAAGAAAAAAAATGTGCATTATTTAACTTACTTAAATATGATGAAATTTACTATATTAAAATAATTTTACACAAAAAATACAATAACAATCTACATATATCTAGAGGGACAACAAGATCGGGAGGGATTCTCTTAAACCCCATGGGATAAATTATATTTGAATAAGCATGAGATCTGGGTAGGTTTCCTGGTAACAGAGTCGAAGCTCTAGCTCTTCTCCAAGGATTGATGATTGTGAAACAAAATAGGATCTCAAAAGTTTGGGTGTTTGGGGATTCCTTGAACATTATCAATTAGGTCTGCCTTCATTCGACCCCCAAGGACCTCCAGATCCAGGGGCTAATTAACAAGATTGAAGCTCTCCTCTCTTTGCTCTAAGGTTCACAACTTTTCCATGTTTTAAGGAAGTTGAACAAACTGGTGAACGCCCAAGCCAACAAGGTATTTAACTTAATACAAAGGGGACTAGTGATTAACGATAGGGCCCTGGTCTTTTCTGCCATTCCCTAGGTTCCTTCATGAATTTCCCAAGTGTCATGGTGGTTTCTAGTCATGTCTCCATGTGGCGTGGCAAGTTTAAACATGTGCCTAGCTCCAGGCATTAAACAAGAGAGTGGATTAATGATGACCTCTCAAATCAGCAGGTGTTAAAGTCATGGTAGTACAAGTTAGAGATGTATGAGCCAGGACGTTTAGGATTTCCTTTGTAGAAGGAAATAAATGATCCAATACAAGATCATGCAGTAAAATCCTTTCCAGGTAGGGCAATTTTAATTATATGCAACAAGAAAATGATGAAAATAAGTTGGTAGAAGAATTATAACCTCGGGAGATCAATGTATCCTCCTCTGTTTCCACATCACAATTATTCAGTGCAACAAGAAAATAGGAGGGTACCCACAGTTGGTGAATTGGTGTCACGAAGAAGGTTGGAAACATCAAGATGAATCATTAGCAATGACAAGCGATAGTTCATCATATTGTTGTCCAAAACATGGGGTGAAGCAAGTATTGTCGGAAATGAAGGTATTGCGTCATAAAATGATTACCCTGAAGCAAAGTTTAAAAACCAATGAACGAGCTTCTAAGGATCATTTCAAACAACAAGAATGTGAAGCAGCAAAGGAGAGGAGGGAGAATCAAACAAATGAAAAAGAGTTTGCCAAGATGATTGAGGCCCAGAGTAGGAAAATATAGGAGATGGAATGTCGACTTGGTCTCCCCGAGCTTCATTTGAGCAGGAATTTAGGCAATTCTCCAATGATCAAAGATGACCCAAAGCTCCTAGTCATGCTCTTTAGAGAAGGCTCCTTCTCCAACTTTTCTTAGTTTGCCGCTATGTTTTGTAAATGTATTCTAATGTTAATAGTTTTTTTAAGGATATCTAGTAGTAGAATATGTATAAGAATTGCTAAATCTTCT
This sequence comes from Pseudotsuga menziesii, assembly GCA_001517045.1. Classification (NCBI taxonomy): domain Eukaryota; kingdom Viridiplantae; phylum Streptophyta; class Pinopsida; order Pinales; family Pinaceae; genus Pseudotsuga; species Pseudotsuga menziesii. The sequence goes on along the minus strand of LPNX010749050.1, from coordinate 276,603 downwards.
CAAATAGGAAGTTTTTTTTGTCAAAAGTACTCTTAAAAATAACACTTTTAAAATAGAAACATAAAATATACTCTTACGAGGGAATGTTTATCATGTTAAAAGTGAAAATTTATAAATATATGATATTGTTGAAAGTGAAATATTTCTCGCATAAGGAAGACAATTACCCAAACCTACTATTGGTAGTCGAGCTGGCTAGTCTCTATAAAATATAAGAAAAGTCACATTGTGAAAATCATATGCAAAATAGAAGAAAACTAAAGTAAAAGACGATGTGGATATTGAAATCTCTAAGAGCTGTCACATAGGTAGGTGGTCACATAGGTTGTCGCCGAAACAAAACACAATGAAAACATTATAAAACACTGGAAAACAAATCTTAAGTTGAAATTAATCTTATCGTTGTATCTTTTGGCCTACTCCATGAGGGTTGAGCTTATCCAACATGTACGTTCATGCTAGATAAGCCACCTGGTGTGGGTCCCTACGTCCTCAGTTGACAAAAAGTTTCAAAACTCGGCCCGCTCCCAGCAGCCCTGTCCGCCTCCATCCTGCCACTGCCGCCCGCCGCTGGAGAACGTACCGAAATGCATTAACGTTTTCACCTACCATCTCCAGTTCCGATCGATAAGGTTTTGAAATTCAGATTTTGTTCTTTAACAGTGCAGGGCAGACACAAATACAATATCTCGCGCTCGACAAAGCCAAGTGTTTGTATGCCCAGAGCCTGAGCGGCAAGTATGACATCTCAAACTACCTGCTCGGACGCAGTTCTTCTCCTCCTGAAGTGGTTGATTTCGTGGGCGCTTTGAAGATCAAGATGACGGAAGACGGGCATGGCCGAGGACTCTACGCCATCCGAAAAATACAGACCGGGGAGCTTTTGCTGGTAAGCAATGCTGTTGCAGTTGTTTATGATAAAGTCTTTGGAACTAACAAGGCGCCTGAAGAAGCTCTTGTCGCTGCCGTCATCGGTGAGGCTAGGAAATCACAGAGGTTACTCCAACAAATTTACAGTTTAGACCCATACCCCGCACCCGGCAGCAGCGTGGATGTTCCAACGATTGATCTGTTTAAGGCGTACGGCCAAGAAGAACAAAGTGAAAATTTGCGGATGGATGTTAAACGTATTCGGGATATTACAGATTGACACTCATTTGGTGGAGCTAGATTTCTCCAGAAAGACCAGATGTTTTGCGGTCTTTGGCTGCTGCCGTCCATCATTAACCATTCTTGCTTGCCGAACTCAAAACGGCTGGAAGTGGGAAGTGCCATGTTTATCCATGCCACCAAACCCATCGAGAGAGGAGAGGAGATCACTATTTCATATTTTGATACCCCCATTCCCTTGACGCCGCACAAAGCCATGTGCGAGCCCTGGGGTTTCAAGTGCAAGTGCAGGAGGTGCATTCTAGAGTACTGTTAGCATGAGAAAATACTTGCTCGGGCCAATGAAAACCATGTTCCAAAATTGTTTGTATCCAATAACATAGACAACTACCATGGAACACTCCAAAACCATGCACTAAGTAATTAATGTGCCCTTTTTGACCCATGCTAATTAAATTCCCAACTATTTTCATAATTTCCTCTTTCACTTAATTAATTGAGAAAACATACTTCAATTTATATGTCATTCGAATTAGGGGTGTCATGTGGCTAAATTATCCTATAATAATTATTTTTTATAACCTTAGGATAATTTTACTTATGCAGTTTAATTAGCCACCATTTTAATTTTCACTAATTTTACCTACGTGACCTTGCCCAATTTTTTTGTACTCTAAAAATCACCAAAATTGTCCAAAAATATATAGAAGCCCTTAGAATTCTGATTTTGAAAAAAATCATCAAACATTTTATGGTTCCAAGTTTAAGAATTAGTCACATTTGCGAATGTTTCCACACTATGAGAAAATTATGGATCCTTAAAAATTTCCTTGCCAATCATACCCCCACGCCATAATATTTTAGTGGAATTGTGTTTATCAAAGTTATGAAATGGAAACACTACACAAGGAGATCACTAAGGAAAAGTAAGTTATTTTGTTTTGTATAAGATGAAGAATCATACTAATTCTCCAAGTCTAGACAAACTTCTTCAAAACTTAGACTTTTTGAGTTCTTCCATTATGACCTCATTAATTTGGCTATAATTTTTTTGGTTGAATGTTACTTTAATGACTAGATGAAAATATGCAAACTAATCAATATTGTCATTGTTTCATACAAAATCATAACCAAATTTTTAATATACAGACTCAGAGTCAAGAAGGAACCTCTAGATTTGTGATGCCAAAACAACTTGGTTTTGCTCATGGAATTCATAATGGAAAAATGATCCCTAGCACGCCAACGATGCACCACTTGTGATACTTTATAGAATGCCATATAATATGAATAAAGAGATACTTGGCATAGCCCCTTACTAGTCAACCCAATCTTGGTAGTTGCAAGGAGGATAAGGAAGGTCGTGCCATAATATTGGCCACTTGGAGAGAGAGCTAGGAATGAAGACACAATATATAAATAACAAATTTCTAATGTTGATCTTAGCCATTACCAAGACCATTGAACCATCATAAACAACAACGACAATGAATGGAATTCAATTATTGTTGATTTCTTACCACTTTCCTTCTATTTGTCATCTCCTAGGCAATTGCCAAAACAGGGATCATACACATGTTGAAATTGGAGCAAGCCAGCAATATAAACTAAAAATTCATAATGAATATTTAACTAAAAAAAATCTCAAATATTCATATAGATATGTTCAAGCATTCGCATGACAAAGCAGTGGAGGAAGTTGTCGCTGCAAGGTCTCAAGTGTGTTTCGACGTCGATCTTTAAGATTTTTGTAGAGGTAGAGGATATTATTAGGACTTCTGCGTTGTTGAAATACGAGAAGGAAGAAAGTTGGATTTGTGTGTCATTTGTGTCTACATATTTTGCAGGAATAGAGTCATTGGGATTCTTTCATAGAGTAAGTTACTAAAGTTTGCGCGTCATTTATGTCTCAAAGCCATTTTTATATAACACTACGGTGGTGTATATTGAATGAGTCATTGAGATTCTATGCTAGTAACTATTAGTGTTGTATTCATGGCCCCATAGTATTATATAGAAATGACTTTGAGACATAAATGACTCTGGAAATAGAAGAAAATAAATTAAGATTACAATTACTATTGGTACAGAAAAGTTAAAAGTTTGCATACCTAAACATGATTAATAATTTAAAAGTTGAGTTAGGAAAATAAATTAAGATTATAATTACAATTGATGAACACCACAAAAAATAAGTTAAAAGCTTGCATACCTAAATATGGTTAATAATTTAAGAGTTGAGTTAGGTTCAAATAAATTAAGATTATAATTACAATTGATGAACACCACAAAAAATAAGTTAAAAGCTTGCATACCTAAATATGGTTAATAATTTAAGAGTTGAGTTAGGTTCAAATAAATTAAGATTATAATTACAATTGATGAACATCACAAACAAAACTTAAAATCTTGCATATCTAAATATAATTATTAATTTAAGAGTTAAATTAACAAAAGAAATTAAGTTAAAAATAAAAATTGAAAAAAAAATATAATAATTCTGTAAAATAACCTTGACCTATTAAAAATCTAATGGATTTTATAAGTGAGAAATTATTATTCAAGTAAGAAATTAAAGAAAAAGATTAATATATTTGTTGGTAA
>LPNX010749050.1:227815-269579 GCA_001517045.1 Pseudotsuga menziesii | reverse complement strand
CAACAACCATGCTCATACAAAAGTCGGGTCATACAACCGCATTATTCTTAATTCATACACATGAAAATCTTCAAATTAATTCAAATCAATAGTCACTTCACTCATCTCCCATGTTGAGCTCAATGTTTGTCTCTGCCCGCAGAAATAATGATAGCTCAAATGCTGTAAACGTGGTCTATCATGCAGCCCTTTTATAGGGTGAAAAATAACCTTCAAATTAATTCAAATGTCACTTGGTAAGCTGCATCATACTTCATACACAACAGTCACAACATTCATGACAGCATTCATGGGCCTCTTTCATTCAACACAAATGAAAAAGTTTGCAGAATGTACCACTCACACTCCAGCACTAAATCAGGGCAAAATTAGGGTTTTTGTATTTCAATGAACAAAAACGTTTTACCTCCACACTCATATATCTTCAGTACGCAGCATATACATATCAGTCACAAGCAGCATACATTATTTCTCTAGCGCAGTAATCAACGCATCAGTCTTCAGCATTCACGTAGTCTCTAGCAGTCACGCAGCCTCCTCCATGCAGCATATATATCAGTCAGTATGATATATATCAGTCATCTCCACGCAGCTCTTCAACAGTTTAAAAGATACCATGCAGCATCTATAACTCCAATACTCAGCATCATTTAGAAACCAGTCACAATATTTATCAGTCTTCAAGCAATCTTCAACAGTCTTCAACGCAGTCTCTACGGTCTTCAAATCCCTCAACTCAAAATGCGCCTTGTTCTTCACGCAGTCAAAGATATAGATATATGGTATACTCACGCAATCAAAGATATATGGTATGTGGTGAGATATGGCAGCAATTGAGATGTGAAGCAAAGCGTGACGCGGATGGGGAGCTCTCCCTAGCAAGCTATCTATATGCGACAATTTTGGTTCATAAGACCATGGAACAGGTGCTGGCGTTTCATGTGAGAAACAAGCTGTCGAGTCCCACCTTTTCTAGCACGCTCCTCTACAATATGGTCGTGGACGTTTTCAGAAATAGCAGCATCTCACAAGGAATCCGTAGCAATTACCCTCCAAATACAGCTAGGGAGACCGTCAACATATGACTTACAATACAGAAAACGTTTCACGCTTCACGTAGATGAAGAGAAGATTAGGGTTTCAGTATAGCAAGGGAGCCACAGCAGGCACACCCTTCACGTAGAATCATACAACACGCTCACACAGAATAATATTCAAAACGCTGGGATTGAACAGAGAAACGGAGGAGACCAAAGCACAGTTCTGAAAAATTAGGGTTAGGTATTGTTCTATACCAATAATGCATGCATGCAGAGACTAGAGGAGAAACGCACACAGTGAATGCACGCAGGGGCAGACTGGCGATGGGCAGGCATCCTGAAAGAGCAGACTAGCAGGCAGAATGCCAGGTCTGAAATGCAGCAGGCAGGAGTTACGGTAGGTAGGTAGCCAAGCTCTGATACCACTTGTTGGTAATAACTCCCGATTCAATTCTATTCATGGCTGAAACATTTATTTATACATTACAATGTGGCGGTTGAGAACCAGCCTTTTCACCTTCCTATCTATTCATATTCCTATTTATTATTTATTTACAATAATCCCGACGGATTATTCTAACAAGATTGATAATACAAGAGAATTATGAAGTTTTGTTTTAAGTGAAGTGTGATGATAACACGTTCACTAGTCCAAATAGAATAATAATAAAATGATAGCCTCTTAAAATAACTTGTGAAATGGATGAAAACTTTGTGACAAAGTTTTCACATTATTAAAAAATAAGTAAATTTAAAAGATTTAGATGGTAATTGTTAAAAATCTAATGAGTAAAATATAAAGTAAAATACAAATTTATATGGTTATTATTAAGAATAAATTAAAAAAAAATTGAAAAATATGCCACAATATTGAATTAAGAAGGCCTGAAAATAAGTATGATATCATATATTGAATACCTTTAGGAATTGACATATGTGCTAACTAACTAGAGGTGATATTATATATTGAATACCTTTAGGAATTGACATATGTGCTAACTAAGAGGGTTACAACATGATTAGTAGGATACTCATAGGATATTAAAATGTAGAAAGAAAGATAAACCTTGAGAAATGAGTAGTTACAACTTTTATAATAGTTGAAAATTTTAAATTTAGTAAACAGTAATCACTGAAATCATATTCAATCGGAATCATTTATTAATAATTATACATAAATCATTCATTAATACTTATACAGAAAATTTTACTAAGTTGAATCCAATTTTGGGGAACTCTAAATTTAGTGAACAATAACCACTGAAACCATATTCAATTGGCATCATTCATCAATACTTATACATAAAATTTTACTTAATACATAAATCATTCATCAATACTTATACATAAACTTTTAATAAGTTGAATCCAATTTTTAAAGTATGTTTATGAAATTCATTTTATACACAAACCTTATTGCCTAGAATACAACTCAGTAAAGGATGTGTAACTCCTTCCATGCTCATTTTGGAGTGGACACGTGTCCTTTTTATTGCAATGAAGAATAGCATTCTATAGACTACTTAGCCTACTAATGATCATATTGGAGCTGAGTGTCTTTTTTTTTAAATAATAAAATATTATAAAAAATTAAGATATTGACTATTTTAAACATTTAAAAATACATATATAAAACTACACAAATTAAATAAATTAAAAAGCTTTCTCAACATTTATATGCATTTACATTTTTATAAAATGAATATTTACATTCATTTACATTCTAACAAAAAGTTTACACCGATAGAGATTTGATTCCTTTTGATACTTGGTAAATTCATTTTGAAAAAAAAATTACATCCATAAAGACCGATAGAGATTTGATTCCTTTTGATACTTGGTAAATTCATTTTGAAAAAAAAATTACATGCATAAAGATTTGATTTCTGAGTTGATTCTTTTTTATACTTGGTAAATTCATTTTGAGATTTGATTCTTTTTTATACTTAGTAAATCGATCGTAAATTCATTTTGAGATTTGATTCTTTTTTATACTTGGTAAATTCATTTTAAGATTTGATTCTTTTTTATACTTGGTAATAAATTTATTTCAAGATAATAAATTCATTTTAAGATTAGATTTGATTCTTGATTTGATACTTGTTAAATTCATTTTGAGATAAATCTATAATGATGTAACTAAATCCAATTTTCTATTTACCAATTATGCAATTTTTGTTAACTTTAATATTATTTACTTAATGTTACACTGATAATAAAATAACATTAAAATTTAATCTTTGATATGATTCATGGAGTCATAGATTAAACCTAACCCTTAACATTATCGAGGAATATCATTTTAATAATTACTATCCAGTTGATTAATAATTACGATCCAACCTAGCCCTTAAAATTATCGAGGAATATCATTTTAATAATTACTATCCAGTTGATTAATGATTACAATCCAGTTGATTATTGACGGCCAAAAACCCCCTGCACCTCCTGCACTTGCACTTGAAACCCTAGCGCTCGCACATGGCTTCGCGCGGCGTCAAGGGAACGAGGGTATCAAAATACGAAATAGTGATCTCCTCTCCTCTCTCAATGGGTTTGGCGGCATGGATAAACATGGCACTTCCCACTTCCAGCCGTTTTGAGTTCGGCAAGCAAGAATGGTTAATGATGGACGGCAGCAGCCAAAGACCGCAAAACATCTGGTCTTTCTAGAGAAATATAGCTCCACCAAATGAGTGTTGATTTGTAATATCCCGAATACATTTAACATCCATCCGCAAATTTTCACTTTGTTCTTCTTGGCCATACGCCTTAAACAGATCAATCGTTGGAACATCCACGCTGCTGCCAGGTGCGGGGTATGGGTCTAAACTGTAAATCTGTTGGAGTAACCTCTATGATTTCCTAGCCTCACTGACGATGGCGAGGACAAGAGCTTCTTCAGGTGCCTTGTTAGTTCCAAAGACTTTATCATAAACAATTGCAACAGCATTGCTTACCAGCAAAAGCTCCCCGGTCTGTATTTTTCGGATGGCGTAGAGTCCTCGGCCGCGCCCGTCTTTCGTCATCTTGATATTCAGAGTGCCCATGAAATCGACCACTTCAGGAGGAGAAGAACTGCGTCCGAGCAGGTAGTTTGAGATGTCATACTTGCCGCTCAGGCTCTGGGCATACAAACACTTGGCTTTGTCGAGCGCGAGATGTATTTGCGTCTGCCCTACAATGTTAAAGAACAAAATCTGAATTTCAAAACCTTATCGATCGGAACTGGAGATGGTAGGTGAAAACGTTAATGCATTTTGGTACGTTCTCCAGCGGCAGGCAGTGGTGGCAGCAGGATGGCGGTGGCAGGACGGAGGCGGACAGGGCTGCCGGGAGTGGGCCGAGTTTTGAAACTTTCCGTCAACTGAGGACGTAGGGACCCACGCCAAGTGGCTTATCCAGCATGAACGTACATGATGGATAAGCTTAGCCCTCGGCAAGTTTGGCCATGTATACATATTTTTCCTCTCTTCGGTGGTTATTTTTATCCAACTTCGACAAAATGAAGCTCAAAAAGTGTAGAATCGAATCGAACAAAGAAGACCAAATCACAACCTCATAAGTGATTTTTTTGGCAAACAGGAACAATATTTGCAGCAAACAATCCCAATTCCCTATTTAGTTTTCTTGATCTTCCCGTGCTTCAAAACCCTCAACCACCTTGAGAAATACAAAATGAAGGTAATATGAGTTGGAGTCTAGATGTTCTAAGAAATGGATGACTTGTTGTATTATCGGTACAATTTGTATGGTGTAATTGTCGCACCTCTCAGAATATTAAAAATGTGGACTAACCGCCACCCCTGATGATAGGACCTTGTGCTTGATTTCAAATGGTAATCAACATCTGTAGGTTTTGGTGTAACGACAACCCTTACATGGTATCGGAGCTGAGGTCTCGGGTTCAATTCCCTCGAGCTACACCAAAGGGAGGGTGTTGGAGTATCGGTACAACCGCATGGTGTAACCACTGCACCTATGGGAATATAAAAAATGTGGACTAGCCGCCTTCCTTGATGATAGGGCCTTGTGTTTGGTTTCAAATGTTCATCAACATCTGCAGGTTTTAGTGTAACGACAAACCTTACACGGCTAAGAGGCACTTGATGTTTCTCTGGTCTACAATAATCAATCCAACAATGGCAGAAGGAAGGTGCATTGAAGGGAACTGACATGAGACAACGGAATTTCGCTACATTAAAAGGATCTAACATGAGATAGGTAACAAACTGGCATATTAGAAGTTGTAATTCCCATGCAGGAAGATGGATCTTAATCTCCGATGAAGTGTGAAGGGAAATCCTCTGCGCAAAGTGATGGTGACATGGGATTTTGAAAATCCCAACAGCTACTATATCAAAGAAACCCACGTCAAGAAGCAAGATACACATCACAAACTCATTCGTTGGAAAGACGAGGAATTTGCTATAGTGCAGAGACAGTGTGACGTAATTACAAAAATTGATTGCATTCTATAATAATAATAACTAAAATAAATTGTCTTTTATCTTCTTGATATTTTATTTTTTATCTGATAATGGTAAATTGGTAAAAGTGTTATTTTTACCAATACTCTTTTAGAACAACAAATTCTACCATCTGTTTTGGTGGAATACATGGAAGCATTACTAGAGTTAGTGGCAATGACAAGGATCAAGATCTTTTAGGGAAATTTTTGAAGATCTACAATTTTCTTAAAGTGTAGGATTTTATAGACTTTCTAGACAATTTTGGCAAAGTGTAGAGATAAAAATATATCCTATGGAATTTGGGTGAATCATTTTAGACAAACATAGAAATTAGCAAATCATTTTTTTGGAAAATAAAACATCAAAAATCACCCTGTTGGCTATCATGGGCAGACCCGGGTTTACTATAATCAACCAACAACACCCCTAGCTCACTGGCCCTTTCGACGACAGACTGCGAAGCGGCCTGAAGTCTCACCCAAAGTGATTCTAATGGGTTGGCCAAGGACTCAAGTGTCTTGGACCAGGTTCTGTGGCGATCCTACTTGCGACTCACAGCTCTTCTAGCTGCGAGGCTTCTTTCTCTGTGCGTCGCGCGACCTTTTGCTCGTGTCGCAGGATCTCCTCGTCTCGTCGCCCTTCTAGCCGCGAGATATCCCTTTCTTCTATCGTGCGGTCCCTTTCTACGTCGCGTGCTTTCACTGACTCGCGATATCTCCAACCTTACCGCATCGTCGGGCACCGTGCGACACGCAGCTCCTGCCCAACACTAAGTCCTCAACCTGCAGTATCGCGCACCGCAGCTCCTCTGCCAATGCGGTATCGCCTCTCTGCGATATCCTACCTTCGCAGCCTAGCGCACTTAGCGTTGCTCGTGTCGACGTGCAAGACTTAACATACAAGACTGTTCAATACTGCGACTAGTGACTGTTCAAGCAAAGCATAAATGAACCCACATACAACATGCCAAAGTCTTTAACCTATGTTTATCCTTCTATATTGCTGTGAACTGATTAACACATTCATTCATTAAACTGTAAACAAAGTCCATGAAATGACTGATAAATGCATAAGTAAACATAACGCATAGTCCAATCGCATAACACTCGATTTTAACGTGGTTCACCTCCAGGATGGAAGTTACGTCCACAGAACTATGTTTTTATTATAGCTCAGGGGAAGGTAAAACACAGTTCTGCTGCACCGCATATGCAGCTCAAGATCTTCTCTCTTAGATCTCTTTTCTTCTCTATATTGCTCTCCTACAATATTCTCTTTCCTCTCTGTCGATCCCTGCGGATCGTTACATGCATGCTCTATAAGCCAGCTATTGGTTACAGTAAGATTTCTACCGCTAATAACAGAACTAGAGCTAGGCTTTTACAACAGTCTAATAAACTACAAACAACTAACAACTGAGTGAACCGACCAACCAACCAACCCTTTTACAATACAAAATATATCCCTTTATAGGCAGCCCGAAGGTCTTGCCATTACAACACTGTGGGCCTGTCCCAACAGTAACCCAAACCCTAATTAGTGACAGTCGGCCATATCTGTACTTGAGGTAGCCTCTTTTCATCATACCATAGCTCTCTGCAGTCTTCCATGCTTCTCGGCGCTGATCATGGGTACTGTGCACCGCTTCACTCTCCTGTCCTTCATCTTCAATGCTTCAGCCTCGTTGCTCCTTTTCCTTTATGAGGGTTGTTAAGCCCTCCTATCTTCGCCGCTGCCTTCAATGCAGTGGGTGAGCTCTCTCTTCTCAGCTGCTCAGGTACAGTCGTCTTCCTTGACTTCTCCATCTTCACCGTCATGGTTTCCGGCTCTACTCTGTAGCTGGACACATGCTACGGCGTCATAGCTCTATCTTATCTTCTTTCCGCCAAAACTTATCTCTCCGCTAAACTAGCACCTTCTTCTGTAGCTGCGGGACCCTGCTCCAACACACCCCTAAATTCCTTAGACCCTTTGAGCATGGAATTGACAAAGGAGCGTATTGTTCCCTCAATCCCTAAAAGGAAGAATTTCCCAAGAGCTGACCAAGTTGAATTTCTTAACAAGGGCGCACGAGATATGGAAATATATGATTAGGTGGATGTATTTCCTCCATGGGCCACAATGTGAATTGAGAACCACTCTTTGATTGAAAGAAATGATCACTAGTGAGGTCCTCTCACCTTTGATGACAACTCAGTCACTTTGCAACATGTTGAATTCAACCCATGGTCAAATGTAATACCTTGAAGTATTACCCTCCTAAACAATAAAAATAATAAAAACCTTCTCTCCAAATATTTATCCCAAGACTCCACAAATGTAGTGATAAGTGTCACTCACTTTGCTAGATAAAAAGAAACCAAGAAACCTATTTTGGGGATAAAAAGAAGAATTTGAAGGGGGGTTAATGTTGTTGAGATAGAGGAGCACAAGGAACTAGAGTGGGGAAATAAAGAAAACAAATGAAGACTTAGAGACAACCCTTTCAACTAGAAACTACCTCATATATATTTCAGTAGCAAGGTGGTTGCTTGTCTATAAAAAGGTCCAATCAAATCTAAAGGGATAATAAACTCTGTATGGCCATATTTAAGAGCACATATTGGTGTTGTAGGAAGAAGGTATTGGGAGTGAAAATAGTTTTAAAGACTGGTAAAAGAAACTTAAGTAGGATTTTACCCGTGTAAATGGTTTCTATGCACATCTTGAAGAGCATCATAAGATGTTAGGTGGGTAGGTAATGTGAGTAGTTCTGGTTGAAAAAAGTATTCTAAAACCCTATTATATTTGCTAGAATACCTTTAACCCTAAACTTATTTACCTAATAATATCATGTATGATCTTGGAGGTGGCTTATGAAAAGAACAATCAAATTTTACTTATGGAACCCCCTAGGGTTGAAAGGTATGTGGACCTACCCACTTCAATTATTTAAAAGAAAATTTTAGATAAGTTATATCTAAACTCTTAGAATTTTGCATTTTCATATTTAAGCAATGTGTTACTTTATTTATAGTATAAGAAACAAAAAGTTATTTTGATAACTGTTTTATTAATGTATATCTGAAATCCTTTTGGTATTATTAAAAGAAAAAGAAAGATTTAGACCATGAGAATCTAAATAACTTACCTTTTCTTAAAAATATAAGCATTCTTTCTTAAAAATATAATCATTTTGATTGAAACATATAAATACCAAATCACATTAAATGAATATCTATTTTCTTAAAAATACCTCTATCATATTCTGTAGTTTAAAAACAATAACAAAAGCTTAATTTTTACATATTTATATAAATTTTGGGTTTATCTATTTAATAGAAAGAAACATGACTCTGAATTAAGATTATATAGTATCTCTTAGTTTTCTATAGAATCAAATGTGTAACCGAAACATACACCATAGCGTATAACAAGGTTACACCTATAAGTAATGATAATACAAAGTTGTTACTACTCTTATGGTCACTAGTTGTAAATTGAGCAAGGACGATGAATCTTTGGAAGTAGATCATACTATGTATAGGTCAATGATTGGTAGTTTATTATATGTAACAACTACAAGACCATATGTAATACATCCTATAGGTTTGGTTGTCATATTCCAATCAAACCCAAATGAAACACATGTGGTTGCAGTAAAAAGGAATTCTTAGATATCTAAAAGGTACCGTGGATTATGGATTATGGTATCCAAAAAGAAATAACTTCACTCTAAAGGCATTCACTGATGTAGATCGGGCAGGTAGTATTGATAACAGAAAAAACACTAGTGGAGAAGCATTTTACTAAGGAGATTGCTTGGTGTCATGGCTAAGCAAAAAGAAGTCTTCCATTTCACTGTCTACAGCAGAAGCTGAGTATATTGTTGTTGCTCCATATTGTACACAAGTCATTTGGATGAAGAAAACATTGGAATATTTACTTGTAAAATATGAGGACCCCATTGTTATACACTGTGACAATACAAGTGCTATAAGCACATCCAAAAATCTTGTTATGCACTCTAATACAAAACATATTCCAATTAAATATAATTTTTAAGAGAGCAAGTGTCACAAAAAGTGGTCAAATTGGAGTATATTGATATGAAGGAACAAATTGCATACATTTTCACTAAGTTGTTACTAGGAGATCATTTTCCTATCTTAGGAAGAAATTGGGGGCTATCCCTCATCATTAAAAAAATTAACTGAAAGGATGAAAACCCTGTCACGGGAAGAGGAGAAATGTTGACAGGGGGAGACACACCCACAGGGGAAGTGATTTTAAAAATATATGGTCCATAAGTAAATAATTCTGAGTGGTTTTGATCTCCTCAAAGGAGGATTGATATTGCTAATATGAAACTGTAATACTTATGATTTTTGTTGCTGCATATTGAAGTTATTGTGTTAAAAATTACGGTCTCTGGAAGTAAGATTTACATCTTCATATCGTTAAAAAAAATCATAGGAGAACAATATCAGTGTTCAAATATAAATGCAAGTATACTTTGTTGTGTTGCTTATACACGACTACAAACTATAATATTCTTAAGAAATATAGAAAAATGGAGCAACGTTACAAGGGGATTTTTTCTCAAAAATTTGTCATTGTTGTCAAAGGGGGAGAAAATGTTGCCATCAATGCCAAAGGGGGATATTGTTGATTAAATTGGCATTGTTGTCAACATAATATCATAAGGCAACATTGATGAAATAGTCCAAAACTATTGAGCCAAAATAACATAGTTGTCTAAGCGAAGTCGGAAGCATTATAACGCTAAGTTTCTATGAAGTGAAGATTTGGACGACCTAGTTCATAAGAGAGAGAAAGATCAATGGTCTAGAATAGTTTCCACAATGCCAAGGTGCAAGCTTGTTGAAGCTGTGGGAAGACTATCACAGAAGAGATTTGCGAAAGTCATCGTTGAGAATTTATGAAAAGCAAACCCGCAATCTGTAATTTCGGAATAAATTTTGCGGGAGATAAATTGCGGAAGCCCATTTTGAAAAATTTGGAAGGCACATCCGCAATCCGCAACCCAACTGCGGAAAGAAATTTGTGGCCGCATAAGTGTGGAATTCGTTTTTGAAATTTGGGAAATGCATACCCACAATCTACAATCCGCAATTGCGGAAGGTGATTACGGAAAGGGAGATAGCAGAATCATGACTACGAAAGGAAAGTTGTAGACCCCAATTGCGGAAGGAAATTTCCAAGGAACACCCGCAATTGTGAAAGGAAGGAGTTCGGGCAGATTGCAGAAAAGGAAATTGCAGAAATATCATTGTGGAAGGTTAATTGTGGAAAGACAATTTGCAGAAAGATAAATGCGGAAAAGGAGATTGCAAAAATATCATTGTGGAAGGTTAGTTGTGGAAAGAAATTTTGCAAAAAGATAAATCCAGAAAGGTCATTGTGGAAAGGTAATTGTGGAAGGATTTATGTCAAAGTCAAAGTGATGCATTATCACACTGTTAATTCACAGTTTTTGTAACGAAGAGGTTATTTTACAATTTGTTGATTGGTGAAGGGTCACACTGAAGATACATTATTGTTAGATGAAGAGGCATGACTGAGGCTATATAAGGAAAGATTTAAACCTTCAAACAAGTGTATTTGTACAGTCAATTGGAAGATCTAAAATTATGCAAAAGTCAGAGATTGAATTATCATATAAGGGTGGTTGGGAGGTACAAGGACAGGTTGCAAGCCTGTAGGGGGTCGTAGCCTCCTTCCAGTTCTTACTGGTAAATAAGGTGTTGGTGCATCCTTCATGTGTAGATGAAAAACTTGGGTGTTGGTGCATCCATAAGTTGGTGCTTGCAAACTATTTGTAAATATAATTTTGCAGTAATAGGAAGTATTGGTGGTTTTCCCAATTGAGGTTCCATGATAATATTGTGTGTTATATGTTCATTATTGATTTTGTTTTAAAGTGATAAAAAATTAAATAGATTGCTTAATACTGATTCACCCCCCCTCTCAGTATTACTTGGTTTTCCAACATGGTGGATATGTGAACATTGGGGATACAACTTATAACCCATCTTTTGTCCCGTCATCCACTACACCTATCCCTTTGAATGCATTTCTCATGATGACTCCTCCCCATATTTCAAGAGGGCCTTTGGGAGAGAATGGTTCCCTTTGGTATGGCTTCCCCTTTGTCCGGAGGCTACATGCCTCCCCGGGTGCCTTGGGGTTATCCATTTCATCAAACGGTTAAATTTGGTATGGTTTCTCCCAATTCCTAGGAATTCCTCATATGCAAATGCTTGTACACCCTTACATGGGTCATATGGGAGGAGGTTATTACTCGAGTGGTGAAGGTCATGGCCTTTACTAGAGCCAACCTTTCTTGGGGGATTGGAATCAAATGTCGCAACCTATGCTCCCTTTTTTAGCAATGTTGAATCTAATTGACTTGTATAGAATCACGAATGACCCGATGTGTCATGATCAATCCACACTAAGATTCCTTTGGATATTCCAAAGTTTGAATGTAAGAAGGGAACGATCCTGGTGATTACATTATGAATTTTCATCTTGGGTGCTCTTAGAATTCATTGAACCATGATTTAGTCTAACTAAAACTATTTTAACGCACCCTCATAGGTCCATCCATGAAATGGTATATAAAGCCTCATGGGGGCACATATCGAACTTTTAATGACTTGGCCATGGTCTTCCTTAATCACTTTTAGTTGTCAATTCTCTATGACGTAGGTACCAAACTCTTATTGACCTTTCGGCAAGACAAGGCCTCTCACATTTTTTACCATATTTAGTAGTGGCGTAGATGAAAGCGATTGATTAAGGCCAACATTCCAACATAATTCCTATTCAAGTGGTCACTTAAGTCCCCATTTCCTTATATCGTGAAGGATGTTTCGACGTCTGGATTGGCTAGTGAGGAACATGCCATTTTTCGAGCTCATCAATTAGATTTGATATACACTCAGTATGGGATCCTTTATGAGATCATTCCTAATGCACCGCGGTCAAATCATGACCCCAAGTTTAAGGCTAAGTTGCATGTTGATGGCATTGTTGGCTCTGCAAGTGTGAAAATTGTGGACCAGGTTATGAATCAAATGAAATATTTGTCTATTAACAAGTCTACAGTTGGGTAAGCTACTAATTTTTCCACCACCACCAAATCGGTGGATGTAGATTTTGTGTACTCATTGAACCAAAAGGGTTAACAACAACCCGAACATAATAGGAAAAGGGGAAAAGTAATAAGAAGATTCGGAATAAAAAGGATAACGGTAATTACAGAAATAATGACGAAAATGTTGGTGGGAACAAGAAGACTAAATGGAAGGTCAAATTCCCATGAAAAAATTATGGAGGAGCCCATCTTATGCACTTATTCCCTATAATTGATGAGGCCTCGAAGCTTATCACACAGATCCCATCGGTGCTGATGGATCCCCTTCCACATAATCAAGACATGAATTTGAGGACTTCAACCACAAAAAGTGGGTCTCGTGGGACTCAAAACCCTATATCCCATGATGGCAATCATGGTTGCATCAATATGTTGTTGGATATTCATGTTATGACTTGTTCATGTGACTATGGTCCTTTGTAACCGACTTTGGGGAAATATCCTCCACCTCGTGAGATCCCATTGCATATTGATAAGCTCGAGTCTATACCACGTGTGTTGAAAGAAGTCCTTAAGTGCTTGGCGCACAATCCTAATTCTCAAGCCACCTATAACTACTCTATTATGGAGGATATGGGCCAAACATCGTGTGTGATGTTGGCCTTGGAGGTGCTCCAAACATGTCCTGCACAGAAAATCACCTTGTTGGCTGCTTTAGGAGCTCGTGATTTAAGTAGTCAAAGTACAATCAAATTTGATGTGGCTAATGTCAAACCTCGCTTTCCTTACCATGTGGAGTTTCTAAACAACACCATCAAACATGTGGTTATTGATGAAGTTTCTTCGACATCAGTCATGTCTTTGTCTTGTTGGAAGGGTATTGGTTCTCCCCAGTTGTCTTAATATTCGATTATGTTGAGAACATTTAATGGACACTCGTTTATACTACACGACATTATTCCTTCTCTTCAGGTCCAATTGGGAGGGAAAATTGTGTCGGTCAAGGTCTAGGTGGTTGATGCACCCATTGACTACAACCTTTTACTGGGTCGAAACTGGATTTATGCCAGAAGGAGATCGTATTGCCAATGTTCTGTGTTGTATCATTTCCTCAAGAAGGAAGAATTGTGTTGATTGATCAATTATCAGTTAACAATTGAGAATTCTCAATTAGCAATTGAGAATGTTGGTGTCGGAATGTATCCATCGCTTATGGGAACCTTTAACTTTTTGGTGCTAATTTTTTCTATTGATTCCACTTTCGATGGTGCTCTATAATTATTGAGTCTAGTCCCATTTTTTTCTTCGTATTTGAGTGATCCTAGGACACTCCCTTCTCCAGTTTAGACCTTGATATTTCCTCTTCGGGGAGAGAGGAGGGATATCTCGTGCTCCCACCCACTTTGGAGATCCACTCAACTTTCTCATGTGATTGTCTCAACGATACTTTTCCCTAGTTGAAGCGATGTTTGAGACCATGATTTGTACTGAAATGCCTTGGGGAGGACCTACATTATAGATATTATTCCATACCAAATATTGAAAGGAATGATCCTGGTGAAGGCCTTAGGTGAGGAAGATCCATATGATCCCTTTCGATGAGTATGGTCTATATGATAAAGGGAACATGGAAGATATTTTTCCTACCATCCCAATGAATCCTCGAGAGGCTCATATCGTTGAAGTTGATACTTAGTTGGAAAACCTCGTTGTGCACTTTCGCAAGAGAATATAATATCCATCTCACTTTCGACTTGTGTTTGAAAGAGGTAGGAACCTATTGTGATTTATCATTTTAATAGTAGAAATATTGGTCGACCATTTAAAGGTTGAGGCAATACTTCAGCTACCTACCTCGCACTCAATGACCTATTGTTGAGCCTCCATCCTCGACTGGCACTTTATGAATTAGTGTATATATTTTGGTTTTACTTACCATAATTTTGTAGCTTTACTCCAATCATTATCCATCTCTCTTTCTCTATTTTTTATCTTTATGGACTAATGTTATAGTGTGAGGATTTTTTATGGAACAATTTCTTCATGTGGTAAGGGATTGTGCCTAGTATGCTCATTCCTTCGGCAGGTATATCTCATCACTGGCATATAGGATAGGATTTCACTCTACTCACATGATTGCATTGTCCTATGACCACGTCACTTAAACCATAAGTGTGAAACCGCTTCTTAATTAAACAAAACCTTCCATATGCTTCTAGAAGTGTCGTTGTGTAAGTGGTAGAGCTTTCCCAACCATGGGTACCCTAGTTAGAACCTATTTTTCCATTTGGTGCCTTGATTGAGATTCCTCCTTAGGTATGGGGGTCCCTTGTAGTCCTTCCATGAATTTGAAAAGAAATGTCATGTTCTTTCTTATCTTTCATGATATCCATCTCCCTTAGGGAATTCCATTCTATATCAAGTTGTAAATGCATTGCATGCATCCTCTTGCCGGATTGAGATTAGTGTCGGATCCCATCTTCAATAATATAAGCCAAATTACCTGAGCTTGTATCAACTCTAGCCAAGCAGAGCCTCTTATTTTTCCTTTGTAGCTTGATCACCCATCACCTGAGAGGAAACATTAGCCTGAGTGTCCTTATCTTGCATGCATTTCCTTGCATTGAGCATAGGTATGTTCCACTGCTTTGAACTAGTTTTATTGACCACAACACTCATCTTCTATTTGTTGTACTATAAGCACATTTGATTCATTTTCAAGATTTATAATATGAAAAAGACCAAAAAAATTAAAAAAAACATAAAAATCTAGAAGGGAAATGATATTGTCTTATATTTCCAGTTGTTGTGCCACCTTCGAACAAAGCATAGTATATGAATCCATTCGTAATGGGTTGGGTTGCTAGTATGACCTTAGGATATGTAATCATTATTCAGAGCTTTCTCCATCAATTGGTTAATATTTCAATTCTCATGAGCCTCTGTTGATTCCTCCTATGTCACATATTTGTCCTCGTTTTCACATTTGAGTCTATGTTGCCTAAGTGTTTCCATTAGCCTCATGCTCTTATTCGAAGGAAGACTAGCATGAGTCGATCATTCCTCAATTTTATTGACTCTGCATTTCACCCATTCTCAATACATTATAGATTTGTGTTCCTACCTAGAATCATGGGCCTACTTTCATCATTGGTAGGTGACCTTGAACTTAGCAGATGGCATCTCATCATTGGTTGCTAACTGAGTGGTTTATCGTGTGTTCAGACATTATTCGTGGTTTCCTCATGTCTGTTAGTAGTTTTCATCATTGGTTTCTATTAAAAGGGTCTCTTTCACATGCTACTTGCATCTAGTATGTGTGAGACATGCACATGATTACTAGTTCATGTCCATCTTGTTCGTTTGAGTTATTCCAAAAAATCCAGTCTTGTTGTGTACTTCGTGTTGGTTGATGGGGGATTCCTTAATTCCCTCCTTCCATCGGATTCCATTCCATAGACTTTAGAGCATATTTTATGGAATTAAAATCTAGAGTCAATTGA
The DNA here is from genome assembly GCA_001517045.1 of Pseudotsuga menziesii. Taxonomy (NCBI): domain Eukaryota; kingdom Viridiplantae; phylum Streptophyta; class Pinopsida; order Pinales; family Pinaceae; genus Pseudotsuga; species Pseudotsuga menziesii. The sequence continues at coordinate 253,462 of LPNX010749050.1, read as the reverse complement.
GTGCCTTGATACTTGTAGTCATCAATGGTAGGTTCTCTCGCCATTGACAGATTGAGAATACATTAATGTCCCTTGCTTGATGGATTCTTCAATTGTTCGACTTCAACACCTTTATTCACACTTTTTTATTTCACTCGGTACCTTGAAACCGATTTTCATCATTGGTGGGTTGCCTTGCATATGTTAATGATATACATCAATGATTAATAATCAGGAAATGTTTCATCATGTTCGACCTCAACACCTTTATTCACATGATGGGACATGTAACATCGACGATTTGTGTAGAATACCTCATATTATGGTGGAATTCCACATATGTTTCTACCTTGATCATGATAGTACATATGGGGTTTCAGTTCTCATACCATAGTAGTGTACCTTATCCTGTACCAAATGTCTTCATCCATTATGGAGACTAGACTCCACTGTGTATTGTATGTGGATGCAACCACTTATGACATATGTCCATTGATCCTATTCATGGCCATTGTACTTATAAGTATATGGGATTTCTATATATACTCCATATATGCAATCATGTACACAGAGTTATCATTGTATTATGCTTATGAGTGGCTAGTTCTTCCACCAGGATCTTCACTACTCCACTTCTGGGACTGTTATAATGTATTTCGGCCATCGAGTACTTCTCTAACCTCACACATTAGGGGGCATATGTTATAGCGTGATTTTGCCACACCTTATGCATCATGCCTTGATGAACTTCCCTTGTCCCTATGAAGACTCAATATACCCCACTTAAGTATAGCCCTGATACTTCAGTTTAACCCTAAAAAGGACATTTTTTAAGACACATGCGGGCCAACAGTTATGTAGCCCGTGTATACACGGCTTGCACCATTACAACCCATGTACATCGGGTTTTGTTCTCAAAAACAAAAAATATTTTTCTTTTTACTCGTCAAGTAACAAATAGCTTGATCCTTAGCCTTGCATATGCCTAGAAACGCTTCAATTCGACCCTCCATTCCCCATTTGAGGGCTATATATTGAACCATTGTGAAGCATTGGAGGAGGATAAAATTTAAGAGTAAGGAAACTATAGTAAATTTTTTCCCCATTGACATATGCTTGAGTCTGCATCCCTTTATCCTTGTTAATGGAACTATTTATGTTCATCTCCCAAGCTCTCTATTGTCTTTGTGAGCTTTCCTTGCTACGAAGGATTGAAGTGGTGGAGGAACTTGGTTTTGTAGTTTCGACAAGGTGATGACAAAGTTTGTCGCATTGTATCTATGTTTTTATATTAATAGAAGTATCCATTTTCATCCAAATTTCATGTGCAAATGTTTATATTTGTATCCATGGGTATATTTGCTTTATACATGTTTAAATGGATTATGCTAGTTTGAATGATAACATTTAATATATTTTATATTCCTGGATATATATTTGTTGTTGAGGGGAAATTGTAGGGAATAAGCACTTTATCGTGAGCTCAACGGTGGTCTTATTCAAACATACGATTGAGGTACATACTTTATCCCTTAGTTGTTAGCTTCTTTAATCTATCTAGCATATTTGAGAATGGATGTAATTTCTGGAGTCGTCCTATCTATTGTGGTCCACCCCAAGCCATAGGAATATTTTATCTATAATAGTACTTGAAGGGTATGATTGAGTATGGAATCAGATATGCGAGAGATCGGAGGATCTGCCTATAGGGATATGTTGACTCCAATTGGGATGGTAGTGCTACAAATAGGAAGAGCACTTCAAGGTGTTTCTTCAACTTGGGATCTATCATGATTTCTTGGTTCTGTAAGAAGCAGATGAGCGTAGGACTTAGTATAGTCAAGGTAGAATATATTGCATCTTGTTCAGCGAGTTGTGAGACAGTGTAGCTTCATAAGCTACTTGTGGGATTGTTCGACGTTGAGTTAGAGATGACTTGTGTGTACTATGACAACCAAAGTTGTGTGAAGTTGTCCAAGAATCTAGTTCCACGAAAAGTTGAAGCACATCAAGATATGAAACCTCTATATCTAGGATATGGTGCAAAGAGGAGCAATGAAGCTTCGTATGTGGCAGCAGAAGAGAAGAAAATGATGTGTTGACCAAGTTGTTAGTAAGAGTAAAGTTCAAGTACATCATTCTTGGAGTTATCTATATCAATGTTCCTTGAAAGAGGGAGTGTTGTGACATGTCTGGAAGACGTAGGTGCATCAGGGGAGTATATACATGGAGGAAGACGTAGGTGGTCTAAAAGGACGCAATGCATCTATGATGCTTTTGGGTTGTATCCACATGTATGAAGGCATTGGTGGTCCATGGGTCATAAATCATTTGGTATGAACTTGGGTTGTATCTACATGGTGGAATATGTAGGTTGAGTGAGAGAGTGTTGTAATACATCTAGGTTGTACACTAGGTGAAAGGCTAATGTGTTCTTGGGATGCATCCATTAGGCGGAAGGCTCATGTGTTCTTCAGAAGTATCCATTAGGTGTGAGATGCAAATGTTCTTGGGTTGTATCCATTAGGTGTAAGACGCAGGTTATCCACATGAATGTAATGTAGGCATATAGAAGGCTCTCCATGAGATGATGAGATGATTTGGATATGACATTATGACAGTTGGAGATGCAGTTTGTTGCATGGGAAATGTAAAATAAGGACCTGGGATGTACCTACTTGATGGCTTGCTTACAGAGATTATGATGATGTCCTAGATGGGATCTAGGCCTACATCTAGCATGAAAAAGGACTAATTTTGTAGAACTTATGAGGATGTATAGATTCAAGAGATATCGTTAGTCAATGGTCGATGAGATGAAGATTTGCTACAATAGTGATTACAATCTAGTGATGATGATCCATCAATGATGATGATGTTCAGAGATTGTGTCCAATTTTGGTGATGACCGAGTCGAAAGAATACCTTCCTTGTTAAGAGGGAGTGTAACCATTGTAAATGTAACTTTGGAATATATTCTTTGTATTATTATTATTTTATTTTATTGTACCTTCTTTTGGGGATGTTTTCCCTTCAATCTAAGATGTCATTAATGTAATTGGTCATGTAAGAGTCGAGGTAAATCCTCAGTTGCAAGTTGGGGAAACAGTCCACAAGAGAATAAATATAAAATGTATTTTTGAGTCTCCCTAAGAGAAGTCGGCCTAGTATGGTCCAGAAGCTGGCCTTGTTGGGTCAAAATATCGCACAACTAAAGAATATAAATACGGAGGTGCCCTCCCTCATTTGGACACACAATAATCACAATCAAGTTCGCTCCAAGTGTGATAAAGACAAGCTAGTTTGTGAAGAAGAAGATGAACCTGCAGAAGTTATCTTATCTTTGGGTTTTCTATCTTGGTTTGACATTGTACTAAGTGACGAATCTATACAAAATAAGTTGTTGGGTTCTCTCCCTTGTGGTTTCCCAAGATAAAAGATGTGTGTCTTTATTTTATGTTTTGCTCGTCTATATTTTATTGATCCTATTGCATATGGTTATAATGCTATGATGCTAAAAGTTTAAATATCTTGTATAACCATTAAAACTCTAATGGGGTCATAAATCATGGAAACATGCACAGTGAATCTTAATGTCTTATTGACCATTTGGGTAAATAAATAATTCTTCCCTTGAACATTACACATTGATCATATCCATATTTCTTGGGTCCTAGAAAGTGATGATTCTTATAGAGGTTCCCATGGCACAGATACAAGATCCTTGACTACCCCTCCATAACTTGGAATCAAGATCCATCCATTTTAGATTCTTGTACAAGTACTAAAACTAGTTTCTCAATTTTAATAAGGCTTATGATGTGATTTTGCTTTGTTCTACTACTTATATCTATATAGATTCAAGAAAAGAGCCTCAATTTTTTTTTTAATATTTAGCTCCACTCATAAAAGCACTTTGCAGATTAGTTTGTTCCCTAATAACTTATTATGATTTTATTACTCATCACATATCTCTTTGTTATGATTTTCTTACTCATCACATATCTCTTTGTTATGATTTTCTTACTCATCAATCTCTTTGTTTGTTTTGTTCCCTTTTGTTATTAATGCCCTGATTTCCTCCACTTCTTCCTCCTCTTATAGTTGTCATGCCTTATTTTTTGTATGGACACCTTCTAAGAGTCTAGTCTATAGAGAAGGGGGGCCTAGCACTTTGGGATCTACATACATAGCATATGCACTTGAGATTTGATCCAATATGTTATGGTTAAAGTGGCATAAAGGAGGACTAACATGCAAAACAAATCCTCACTGATTATAGTTTCTATTGCGAGGGAAATTTAATAATATACTATTCTTGTAGTTTGTATCTTCAAATTGTATATCATAACTTAGGGATTCAAATAAATTATTTGTGATGGGTTCTTGAGATCCTGTGGCTGATGATGTCTACTTCTTTTTGTTGATCTTTTAGTGGATTTGGCCATTTTTACACAGAAGGTGCTTCTAGTTCCATCTATGTTTTAATATTTTTCTAGTCTTCTTTAGAAAAAAGTTTATATCCATGGCAATTATTTCACTTGAAGGAAATTTGTTCATATACCAAATCCTGGACATGGATACCATTGTCTAGGTTTAGCTAGATTGCTTATTGTAATTTTTATCCAAATCAACTTCCACATAGATTCAGTTGTTACTAGGTAAACTGGATAAGTTTCAACTTTGCTCTTTCAATTTTATCTTCCCACAAAGTTATCTATTGACGTTAGTGTTTGGTCATCCTAAATATGAGAAAAATATGGGAAAGGTGAACCCATACCAAAACTATTCTAGGTGCCACTGCTTCAAATGCATGCCTTAAGAGTCCATGACATGGGGGTAATTTGTAAAGATAATATCCTAATTTTCTTTGAGTTGAAAAAAAAATGCATAATACCATTTATTGTAAAAGAATGTTTACGTCTTCTCGTTGATTATAGAATTCCATTTCATTTTGTAGCTAGGGATCCATTGATTTAGGAGAGAGAAAAAATCACGTGAATTAGACAATTAGTGTTTCTTCCAAACATATGAGAACTTTTGTATGAAGAGCATTGGGAGATCCAAAACACACAATATTTGCTTAAACTTCTTTACAAATTTAGATGTTTATGTTGAAGACACTTTTACTCCCTTCATCATGGTTACTACAATAATTTTGAAATCCAAAACATTGTTTGACAATAAGTTGAAAAGAAAGACAAAACCACTCTCTCCTTTGAGCATTGCCATGGAAGTTATAAATAACCTAAAGAAACCTTCACAACACTAATCCCTAAATGAAACTAACAACAACATTACTAATGAAAATTTTCATCTATTTTGAATAGACCAACACATTGTTCATGTTAATGAAGTGTTACCTATACCTTTAATTTATAATCATAAATAGACAAAGCATAATTAAACATTGAATTATATTAAAAAAAAGTTTTGGTTTTAAGTGAGGATGAATGTTAAGTAGTAGGGTAGCAAGGTTCTCTATATCATGAGTAGGGTAGCAAGGTTCTCTATATCCAAGTATGAGGGAGATGTTGTCATGTAACGTTATGTAATGTTACAAAAAAAGTAATTAAACAATCATGTTGACTCATAAAAAAAAATTAAAATTAAAACTACCATAGTTCCACCCAAGTCTATCAAGCACCAAGAGGGATCAAATTTCTTGAGGTATAATTTTTTTTTGGACATGTAAAAAAATTAGGATAAAAGAAAAATATACACGTCAAAAAATTGGATCCTTCTCGGTGCTTGATAAATCCAGATTTAAGATGAATCTATGTTGGTTATGATTTATTTAAATTAATTTACTTTATCATTTTTTATGATAAAGAAAAACTAATTCTAATTACATGTGTACGCACACACATATTTGTATTGACAATGTCTTATTCCAACCACTAAATCACAATTTTACGATCTACATTATACACTATATAGTAGTATATCTCTAAAAACAAAAAAAAATGGAAACAAAAAGAATGATACGACAAAGTAAGGAGTTTAGGCTTTCTTTGGCATAGTTATAATTGAGGTAGGAGTTCATTGTCAAACCACTAATTTCATACTTAGCTACATGTGACAACCTTAGACTCATCTTACATGGACTTAATGAGGTTTGTATGGTTTTCCTATTTATTAGGTGCCATCCACATTATTCATAAACACAAATCACACATGCGATTCATAATGGGTAGATATGACATTTAATGATGCCCATAAATTGGATCATGTTTGGGAAAAAGTATAGTGGTTGTGTTGATGGGACTATATGTAAATAGTCTTAGTTCAAATCTTGGTAGGTGTAGAGCTCTTGCCTTGAGAGTAAATTAATTTAGCTTTCCAGGATTAATTTTCCTATATCATTTAAAATAGTAAACACTTAACATAGAATAAAATTTTATAATAATCTAAATAATTATTTTCTCTTCTTTAAAGGTTTGATAAACCAAATTTATTTTAATAAACTTTAACTATCATCATCATCATCACAAAATAAATTTAATTAATCTAAATAAATTTTAATAAAATTCTTTATCCTTATCTTATAATCCAAAGCTCATTAACCAAATTTTGTTATTTAAATGTAATCATTATATATTAAAATTAAATCATATTAATGTTATCCGCTTTACAATGTGAAAGATACACATAACGATCATGTTGTCGTTTCAACACTAACTTCTCATATTGTCATGTTTCATTAAAATGTTGTCTTTGCAAATTATGTGATGTAGGTGTATCCGTATATAGAAGGACGTGAGATACTTTTATAATATATGTTGTAGATTGGGATATCTACATTTGTGTATATCTCTTATAAATTTGTTTTTGTAGATTAATGTGCTTCATACATTAAGCTAGAACAAATTTTACTAACATAAAATTAATCAACATTCTAACTAACCACCTTAAAGATAACCAATTAAGCTAACTCTTTAAACTAATGTTTATAGATTATGTAGGTTTTTTATTTTTCAAGATTTTTATTTAATATATAAAATGTGTGTATTCTTTAAACACTAAAACTTATAAAGATTAATTTAACTACTTCAAGATTGCAATTTAAAAATATTGTTACAATTATAATATCATGGAAATAGTTAAACATTAAAATTTGTAATTTAGTAATTAAGAGAAATTTAATGATTAAGAAAAAATTAAAATATTATAAGGAGATTATTAATTCTAATTTGAGTATCTCTCGATAGTAACCAACATATAAAATAAATTTAAAATATCCAAAATTAGAATGAATTTTCACGAACTCCTTTGTGGGTGGAAAGGGTTTTCCGTCTATGAGCGTTGAGGATGAAAATCACTTTTTCTTAGAGTGTGTTGCTTACACCCACATTAGATCTTAGTTTCATAGTATTTGTTACAATACAAACCTTTATAACCTCCTAACTTGCCAAAACTATAATAAGCTTGGAAATCTTCTTAGCAAGTTTTTTCAGCATAGGAACAAGATTTTAAAGTAAACCAAGTATAATCCTTCTTAAGATCCAATAAACTAAAGTTGGTCCTAGATGACGTTAATTGTCATCATCATCATCATTAGCAATAAAGAATTGTAAATTCAAAATATGTTATTGATTTAACTAATTTAATCGGTCTATGGTTGTTTCCCAGATGGGTGACAACTAGAATGAGGCAGGAAATAAATGGTGAAGTGGCGGGAGAGGGCATCAGGTGGATTTTGATGCTCAACTTGACTTTTTCATGTCTCGATATGATAGGGCATTGATTACTCCAGCTCTCTGGTGTAAATGTGCTTTAATGGAACTCAAGGTGGTAGCCTCTAGAATGTTCGACTCTATATTAATCAGTATGCTTAGGATGGAAAACAATATTGTGTCTCCTCTCCCCTAGGCTTCGATTTTCATCTTTCTGCAAAGGCGGTTTGGTAGGAGATTTCTCATAGGGTTGACGTCACTCCAAACTTGGTCATGGTGCATAAACGTTTGTGTGCTACTAGTCGCCGAAGTGGTGGTCATGGTGCACAGTTTAGGTGATGGATAACAAAGACCTTCCTGAAGCAGTCTTAGATAGGTTTTTGAATGTCTTTAAAATATCTTTTGAATCTTGGATTAGGAATTTTCTTTGTAATGAAAACCCAAAATTTTATCAATATATGTTTTTTTACATTACTAATTGCGTTATATAAAAATTTTACATGTAAATTGTGATTGAAAACATGTAAATAATTAAACATAAAATTTATAATGAAGAATTATTAGTTATAAATTTATTTAATTTAAAATTTATTAAAATATATGTTAATAATTTAACAAATTTAATGATAATAATAATAATTAAAAAAATGGTTTAAAAATTAATATTTAATAATTTAATTATTTGGAAATGATTTTTAAAGTCTGAACTAAAAGTTTTGGTAATTATTTTATCATCCAAAATTTAACATAACAAAAGATGATATTCATAAATTTAACATAACATAACATGATATTCATTATTTAACATATATCATGTATCATAATAACTGAAATTTATCTTGTTATTTACATGATATCCATTATTTCTTATAACAAAGGTTTGAAAAATATAGAAAATCAAATCATTTTATTGTCCTTCTCAATATTAAATGGGGTCAAAGTTAAAATTAATTATCAACTTTATCAAATATGTGTAAAAGTTTAATTTAGTAGGTTTATTGTCTCATATCATGACTTTTGTAAGGATATTGATGGTCTCTTATATGAATATCATTTGAAATTTAAGACTTATTAAAAGACAGTTCATAATGATTTATGTTATTAAAAAAAAGAGCTTAAGACAATAAATTTAAAAGAAAGACGGTAGATATCCAAAGTTTTAGAAAATTATTAAAAGTGATTGAGATTTATGATATTTGGTTTTTTAACATAAACTTAAAAAAGAGTGTATTCAAGAGGTTGTGTACAACTATTTGGTACAAAATCACATCAATATAAGATTCTAGAAGTAAGATAAATATAGGAACACAAAAATCATAAAGAGAGCCTTCTAAAGTCGCTAAAATAGATGTTGTTTTAATTGTTTACAGACGTAGTATAAATATGGATAAATTGTTGATTTAGTAGTATGCAAAAAAAATAAGCTAAAGGAAGATCATTTCAGTTTGCCTAGTGGAAACCCCACAGGCTGGGTAACAGATTCTTCTTCCATTTTCTGTATGATTGCTCCTGGATTTTCTTGAGCGCGACTTCCTTGGTTCAACTGCACCAAATTATGAAGGTCCTCCTGAATGCAGTCAATTTTTCCCAACATCTCTTTCAAATTCATCTCATTGTAATCAATTCCTGAATCATGGCAATCAGTCTGATAGGAAACATAACGAACATCCTCCACTAACTGCTTGACCTCCTTAGCAGTCTCCCTATTGTCAGTAATTCCAATGGCCACAAAGTCTGACAGGCGCTGGATGTTTACCTTCAGGTCATTGAACCCTTCTTTAACACTTCTCTCAACACGGTCAATTCTTCTGTGTTCCATTCTCAACATGGGTGGTGGATTTTTACTGCAATAACTTTGCCTGAAATTGAAACTGTAAATGCTGCTGCAAGTGTAAACAAGAAAGGGTATAGCTTGTTCAAGAAAAGCCCCTGAACCCTGCAAGGAACCGATAGTTACGATAGAGAGCCTGCCCACACCTTCTCCCAGAAACAGTAACGAGAAGGGACTCCTTAGTTCGTCAGAGAACAGAAACTGATTGCTTATGATACCTGAGGAGGAAAAGACAAAGACTGGACGCATAGACTGCGTATTGTCCCCAACATGGGTGGTGGATTTTTACTGCAATAACTTTGCCTGAAATTGAAACTGTAAATGCTGCTGCAAGTGTAAACAAGAAAGGGTATAGCTCGTTCAAGAAAAGCCCCTGAACCCTGAAAGGAACCGATAGTTACGACAGAGAGCCTGCCCACACCTTCTCCCAGAAACAGTAATGAGAAGGGACTCCTTAGTTCGTCAGAGAACATAAACGGACTGCTTATGATACCTGAGGAGGAAAAGACAAAGACTGGACGCATAGACTGCGTATTGTCCCCAACCTCATCAAAACCAAAAAGCGCAAAATATTGAGGGGAGCAAGGAACCAGAGACCAGATACTCACCAAATCCAAAGACTGGGGGGAGTAAGGAGACAGGCACAAGAGATCAACGGGTATGAGCCATCCATCACAGAGTAAGGAGAGATGCACCTCGTCGACGGAGAGACCACTAACACGAAAAAGGAAGAATGACTAGTGCGAGGAATGAGAAAGGCGGTTTAAGCCCCGAGGAAGAGCCATCATACAAGCAGGGGTGTGGGCATAAGCATGAGGACCGGGTGCACCTTTAAGGCTAGAGGGGACTGCCTTAAATGGCGAGAGAGGAAAATAATGGATGGGGGATGGTGGAGGCCACGTGCCCCTTTGCATAGTGCATGAGCTGCCACTTATTAACAAGATAACCATAACAAACCTTTGCTCGACTTTGTAATGAGGACAGAGACCCTTGGGTTGAATTAGGGAATGGGTTTAGGACTAACTTCTTCATTGTTTAGAGAAATGAAACCTTGAGGGAGAGAGGCGCTTGTATTTTCCAAAGCATCTGCCTAGGCATTATTCGCTCTTAAGATGTGGAAGTAGTCAATGCTAGCTGGGAGTGGTAGCTGAGTGATCCTGTTATGCAACCTTCTACATTTGATGGAGCCTGTTGTGTAGCCAGTTGTCATTTTGAGGATAACATGTCACGAGTCCCCAAAGACTAGCAATCTTGAGATGTCACTATTGCCTATAATTTCTAGTCCCTATAGAAGCGCCATCCACTCAGCCTCGTTGTTTGTCTTGTGTCACAACCCCCAAGCGAGGGCTTTTACCATTTGTCCTCTAGGGTCAAGGATGACCACCCCCCGCCCCCTCGCACCTGCCTCCCCAAGATTTATGATATTTGTTAAGGTACCCACTCTTTGAAAGTTGTGATGTTCATGTGGATTCATTGCATTTCTTTTGTGAATAGTTGAAAACCTATAAGATTGATTAAATAAAAGTTAATCAAATATTTTTTATTAAAAAGAATAAGTTTTTAATTATTATTAAATAAGTTATTTAAAATTAATAGAAAATTTATTATTAATATTTTTTTTAAGTTAGTTATGAATCAATTTAAAAAAATAATATAAATTTGTAAAAAATAAAATAATAATAATATATTAAAATTAACAAATTTTATAATAAAATCTAAAATGGCATAAATTTGTAGAAAATAAAATAATAATAATATTAAAGTTAACAAATCTTATAATAAAATAAAAAATGGTTTGTGATCGGTTAATATTTTGTTTTTCTTGGATCTTTCAAGGAAATATGTTAATAACTCAAAACCTAAAAGTGTTTAGAAGGAGTGGAAGTCTTTTTTTTACAAATTATTAATAGATTATTTTAAGTGGTATGGTTTCTTTAATTTACGATGATAAACTAACTCATATTTACATAAAGTAAATAATGATAATTATCTTCACTACCAATTTGACAACTACATTATGATAAAAAAAAATTCAAGAAATTATAAAACCAAATATTCTTATATCTTGTGCCATTAAAATCAATATTTTAATGATAAAAAAATACTTTATCATATCAAGGGCTTTAGAAATGACCAGCATCTCTTTAGGAAATACAGACTTTTATTAGAAACCTTATCTGATCCGTGAGGAGACCTTTGGGAATGATATCTAATAATAATATGTAAGAGGAGGCTTACAAATCAAGGTATCTATCTTTCCCTATCAAAGTCACTCGATGTTGGTAGTACTCCACGGGAGTTCATAATTATACGATGTGGATATTTCGATTATGTCTGCTTGCTTTCGTAAGCAATCGGTAATTTTAATTGCCCTCACAGGTGCCACCACAATTATTATTATTATTATTATTTTTTAATCTTTAGAGGTTATTGTTTCTTGTTACATTTATTTATTGTTTTGTATAAGAAATATAACAATAACAATTATTTTTTTAATCTTCAGAGGTTATTGTTTCTTTTTACATTTATTTATCATTCTGTATAAGAAATGGTTTCTTTTTACATTTATTTATCATTTTGTATGTGATATTGGATAAAGTTGTGTAATAAAAATATGGAGTGAATTAAAAAATTTTAATCATTTTATGTTTATTTTTATTTTGAGTGAGATAAAGTTTTGTCTTGATTTATTGGTTTTTTAAAATTTTGATAACTTCGTTGTTTTAAAATGTGTCTAAGGTTAAAGTTGTATAATCAAAGTTTCCATCCATTAAATGGGATTATAATATGTGACAAAAGATTTATCAAATTTAAGAAAAAAAATTGTGCATTATTTAACTTACTCAAATATGATGAAATTTACTATATTAAAACTATTTTACACAAAAATATACAATAACAATCTACATATATCTACAGGGATGACAAGACTGGGAGGGATTCTCTTAAACCCTATGGGATAAATTATATTTGAATAAGCATGAGGTCTAGGTAGGTTTCCTGGTAACAGAGTCGAAGCTCTAACTCTTCTCCAAGGATTGATGATTGTGAAACAAAATAGGATCTCAAAAGTTTGGGTGTTTGGGGATTCCTTGAACATTATCAATTAGCTATGCCTTCATTTGACCCCCAAGGACCTCCATCTCTAATGGCTAATTAACAAGATTGAAGCTCTCCTCTCTTTTCTCTAAGGTTCACAACTTTTCCATGTTTTAAGGAAGTTGAACAAACTGGTGAACGCCCAAGCCAACAAGGTATTTAACTTAATACAAAGGGGACTAGTCAGGGCCTTTGTATTTTCTGCCATTCCCTGGGTTCCTTCATGAATTTCACGAGTGTCATGGTGGTTTGTACTCATGTTTCCATGTGGTGTGGCAAATTTAAACATGTGCCTAGCTCCAAACATTAAACAAGAGAGTGGATTAATGATGACCTCTCAAATCAGCGGGTGTTGAAGTCATGGGAGTACAAGTTAGAGATGTATGAGCCAGGACGTTTAGGATTTCCTTTGCATAAGGAAATAAATGATCCAATACAAGATCATGCAGTAAAATCCTTTCCAGGTAGGGAAATTTTAATTATATGCAACGAGAAAATGATGAAAATAAGCTGGTAGAAGAATTATAACCTTAGGAGATCAATGCATCCTCTTCGGTTTCCACATATCACAATTATTCGGTGCAACAAGAAAATAGAAGGGTACCCACAATTGGTGAATTGGTGTCATGAAGAAGGTTGGAAACATCAAGATGAAGCATTCACAACGACAAGTGATAGTTCATTATATTTTTTTCCAAAACATGGGGTGAAGCAAGTATCGTCGGAAATGAATGTATTGCTTCATAACATGATTACCCTGAAGCAAAGTTTAAAAACCAGTTAACGAGCTTTTAAGGAGCATTTCAAACAGCAAGACTGTGAAGCAACAAAGGAGAGGAGGGAGCATCAAACACATGAAAAAGAGTTCACCAAGATTATTGAGGCCGAGAGTAGGAAAATCTAGGAGATGGAATGTCAACTTGGTCTCCTTGAGCTTCATTTGAGCAAGAATTTAGGAAATTCTCCAATGATCAAACATGACCCAAAGCTCCTAGTCATGCTCTTTAAAGAAGGCTCCTTCTCCAATTTTCCTTAGTTTGCAGTATGTTTTGTAAATTTCTTCTAATGTTAAGAGTTTTTTTAAGGATATCTAGTAGTATAATATGTATTAGAATTGCTAAATCTTCTCAGATAGGAAATTGTTTTGTCAAAGGTACTCTTAAAAATAACACTTTTAAAATAAAAACATAAATTGTAGTCTTACGAGGGAATGTTTATCATGTTAAAAGTGAAAATTTATAAATATATGGTATTTATTGAAAGTGAAATATTTCTCTTATCGAGCTATAAGTAAAATACATCTTCGCATAAGGAAGACGTTTACCCAAACCTACTATTGGCATCGAGTTGGATAGCCTCTGCAAAATTTAAGAAAAGTCACATTGCGAAAATCATATGCAAAACAGAAGAAAACTAATCTTGCCGTTGTATCTTTCAGCCTACTCGGCGAGCTTGGCCATGTATACATGTTTTTCCTCTCTTCGGTGGTCATTTTTAGCCAACCCTGATGACATGAAGCTCAAAAAGTGTAGAATCGAACGAAGAAGGCCAAATCACAATCAGAATCGAACGAAGAAGGCCAGAGGGGGGTGTTGGAGTATCAGTACAACCGCATGGTGTAACCACCGGGCCTATGGGAATATAAAAAATGTAGACTAACTTCCACCCCTAATGATAGGGCCTTGTGTTTGGTTTCAAATGTTCATCAACATATGCAGGTTTTGGTGTAATGACAAACCTTACACGGTTAAGAGGCTTTTGATGTTTCTCCGATCTACAATAATCAATCCACCATATGAGTAACAAAAAAACAATTCAAACTTATAGTGATTGTATATTAATTTATTAATGGTTAAAATTTGAAAACATAATATTTATTGTTTAAACATAAAATTCAAATCATAATGAAAGTATAAAGTTCCAAATCGAAGTATTAATATACACTTGCTATTTTGGAACCATAGTTGACCATCCACATATATATATATATATATATATATATATATATATATTTTTTTTTTTCAAAAAGAAAAAGGTATATACTTATATTAAAAGTACAGGAAAGTTTTGTAGAGATCATAAAAGAGAGATCTGATATGTGATTATATAGAGATATAGACGTAAAATTATTTTGGGTAATCCAAGAAGGAAGTTACAATAGTTCAAAGTAAAGAGTAGGTAGAAGCCAATAGACCCAAACTCTCAAATAGTTCACTAGAGCTAAAAGTACAATGAGAAGCATTTAATTAACAACAAATTATAAAAAATAGATGTGAATGTTGTTTTTAGAAGAGAGGACATCATCATTTCATTTTTCATAAAAGACGTGGCAAGGGTTTTTAGAAAAAAGTGTTGATGTATTGTCATTGATGTCAAATATGAAAAAAATACATGTCATGAAAGAAATGATAAATGTGGCACTCGTGCTCCTATATGTTTATGTATGTGTTTGTATGTATGCCTTTGTAATTTTGAATATGTATGCACGTTTTATCTTGGTCGCATTTGCACACATAAAAGAATAATTGAAAAGAACATAGATGTGCAAATATTAATTGTGAGACTTGTAAATTAAGACTATTGTGTGTGCAATAATCCCACAAAGAAGTCGGTAAAATATTTTCTCAGCAACAGTTGTGTGTGAAAGTACCACAAGATCATTGGCATATGTGTGTCTTAAACTACAAAGATGTATTGTAAATATGGCATGTCAACGCAAACATTAACTTGTCGGAGACGCAATTCAGCGGGATGATATATGAAGTAAACAGGCTTCACCAAGTGGACACATATCTTGAGTCAAGAATATTATAAATAAGAAAGAGATGGATGCGGTGAAGTAAGCTTGTAAGAAATAAAGATCTAACTGTTTGACAGGCTTCAAAGTTTTTTTTTTCAAGGTATCAATGGCTCGTTGATCACAAGATATATTTATGAAGTGGAGCCCCAGTGTGCAATACAGTCAAGGATGAATAACAAGCAAATGCACTAAAAGAAAGGATACATGTAATTCGAATGTGTGAAGTTCTTGCTCAGTGAAGACTCAGGTAGCAGATAATCAAGTGTGGTTGAGCCAGAAAGACTATTCAAACACAGAAACATATCGTAGTTATCTTTGCACATCGTATTTTTGAAGAACTGTTTGATGCAAAAGAAGACACGTAGACACAGATCTCATTTTGTTTGTATTTTGGGCAACTGTCTAACACAAATACAAAGATGCAAATCAAGAATTGCGACAGTTGCAGAATTTAAAAAGGATGACACATATATGTTTGTATTTTGGGAAACTCTCTGACGCAGATACGCAGACATAGATCATAAAAATTCAGAAGTTGTAAAACTTTAAGGAAAGACATTTCTTTACTTGCCATAAAATCATATATTATATCAAGGAGGTTGGACAGGGAAAGGAGTAGGGGATTACAACCTCCTTCCAATGGGTGTTGGAAAATTTAACTAGGGTGTAGTAGCATCCTTTATGTGGGTGAAAATAAAACTCAGGGGATCATAATCTCATTCGAGTGGGTGTTAGAGAAGAAAAGGAAGTTGTAATTTCCACACTAGGAGAGTGCAGTTCTTCAGTAGATCGGAGCTTGAAGCCGCAAGTCACAGTTTGCGCGACCAGATTGATATCTGTTCATGCTAATGCCTAAATTTTGTGAGTTGAAGCTTATGCAGATAGAAGTTGTCGTAGGTTGGTTCCAACAAACCACAAGTTGTACTTGAGATTTGGTTAACACTTGAAATGAGTGGGTGCTCATGTTCTGAGACTATAATATCATATTGATGTAACTATTCATATTCATACATAGTTATAGATATACATTTGTTCTCAAGCATTTGTGCATTGCTTTGTTTATTACTGTGTGTTTTATAAAGTTTCTAAATAAGGAAAAATTGCATTATTGTACATATCTGTGCCATTAATGATTCAACCCTCCTCTCAGTAATAACTTTATACTAACAATTGGTATCAGAGCGGGTGTCTTCAGTAGACAGACTAACATTTGGAAGACTAATCCAACACAAACATGGATCAAGCATTGTGGCTACAAGAAAATGACAGTAAAAAGAATCCCTCAACAAATTTTACCAATTAGTTGCAAGAAATGGATGAACAATTTAAATTTTAAAAACTCAAGATCGATGCACTAGAAGGAAAATTGGAGCAAGATGCAACAGAAAACCAAAAACTATCCAAGGAAATCTATCTTCTAAGAAAGAAGTTGGAAGATACATAGAAAGACAAATGGAAGGATGCTCCAAAGTGAACTGAAGTAATTATGTCGCTAAAAGACCAACTTCAAAAACTTCTTGTGGAAAATAAAAGTTTAACATTGTATTGATTAACATTTATTTTATTTTAAAGTTATCAAGCTATTAAACTATAGCAATTATTTTTATATGCAATGCAAATTTTTAATATAAAAACTTTAATTTTACATTTAATAAATTTATGTAAAATTTATGAATTTACATTCTATTTATTTAGTTTAATAAATTTTAACATTATTTTGGTATTATTATTTGTAATATTTTTTGCTCCCTAACTCCTTCACTTATTTCATGCCAAATTCTCTCATACACGCTTATAAAACCTCCCTCATCGAGCATTTGGTATTCCCTAAAATTATCTATTGTTGTTACTATATCAAACATTTTGTCAAATTATCGTGGTATTGGCACTTAAATGTAAAGAATATTTTTAAATTTATAAAAATATTTTGTTAAATTATAGCGTGTTCATGCATGGATTAGTAAATACTCTTTCACCTGCTCTATAAACTTGAGTAGTTATCACAGTTTTATACCCAGGTTCCTACTTGTGTGTGTTTCTTTCTCCATCATCAACACATCCTATAGAGTTTCCATTTCATCGCACATGAATTGAGTTTGTCTTGCTGCATTGAACTTCGACAATGTTGGATTTGCTCTCTTGATTTTACTTGCTAGTATTATTTCTGCATTCGATCTATTCTTTGCTCCACCTATGTTTTTATCTTTTTTCCTTCTTAAACCCAAAGCTTCCTACCCTCCCAGTACCAATCTGCGTAAGGCACAGTAACTCCACCCGTTTAGGCACCTAACCTTTTTGATAAGTCCAATAGATTCTAGAAGCACCACCAAGCCTTAAGCCATCATGTCCTTTACCCTTTTTCCAAGTTCACCTTTATCCAAAAGCCTTGATCCAGCTAGCGAGTAAACAGACATTTTGTCAAATTATCGCGGTACTAGCACTTAAATGTAAAGAATATTTTAAAATTCATAGTATTCACAACTTGTTCTGCACAAGGAGTGGCTGCCACATACTCCAAATTAGTGTCGTTTTTCTTTTAACTTTGTGACACGCTCCAAGCATATGAAACAATCCCCAATAAACAATTTATCAAACAATCCATGTTAAACCAGAGCGTGTTCCATTAAAACTTGTGAGCATAGACTTAGCATCGTGAAACCTTGTAATTATTTAAATTTTAGTCAAAAAATGAACTGAATCCAACTCTAAGCATTAGAACTCATATCGTCTACTCATGTCCTTTACCCTTTACAAAATATGAGCTGGCAGTTCATGGCGGACATTTTCTTCTTCTTATGAATTATGGTGTTCATTTTCATAAGGCAACTGCTTTAGGGTAGTTTTCAACACTTGATACTCCATTCCAAATTCTTGATACTCCGTTCCAAATTATTTGATAATCACATATATCTCTCGATATGTGCATGGTAAAATATTTGACGTTGGTAATAGAAATTCACCTAACAATCTACAAAATTCAAAATAATAAGTCAATGTAAACAATATTAATCATCAATATCGCATCCATACTTTACAAATTAGATAACAATAGCAATATAGGAAAAAAGTCAACCATTTATGTACATGTGAACCTGCAGACATAAATAATTAACAAATTACATACCTTAGTATATGTGTGAGACAGGTGTTTGATAAACCATTCAAAACCTTCAAGTTCACTAACAACAATATAGCAGATAGAAGATTTGTTTTTGAGACTTCATAAAGAGGTTGGCACACCTTCTCGAGTAGAGGATCAACATCATGACTATCATCTTGGTTGTCCTCATCCATTAGAGCAAATGTGTCTTGGATCGATCTATGTATCTCATCTTCCTGATTTGTATCACTAACGTTATCTCCATCCATATCATCATTAAGAACTTGATCAGCTTGAATATTCTGATCTAGATGTTCATTACATTGTAAATGAGTATGTCTGCTAGTACTTGGCAAATAACTCTCTGGAAGGGGACATTTTGGGGGCATTGTCTATATATTTACAAACAACGTAGTAAAAATAGTGTGTATAGAACATATAATAAGACGATAAGACATTTTACTAAAATTCATGACATGATGACTATTACAGAGAATACATTAAAAATTGAATAACCTCTTACCAAGGGACGATATTCATAACTCCCTTCGGTGTGCCCCTTCTCCCTACAATGTCTTTTAGTTGTCGTTCTTAAAATTCTTCTTCTTTGCAAGCCCCTGCAATCAGAGCAAGGGAAATAACATTTTCCATCTCCCCTCGCCTCTAATGCCACTCTAAACTGAGCAAGATTCCTTGCATTTTCATTCATAGTGAAAAATCCTTGTAGTGACAAGTAATTGTCTTACCTACACCATACCAAACAGTAACTTGTCAAATACATTAGATATAAGTATATTTCTAAATGCAGTATATTATATACCAATTTCTATAAAGAAAAACATGAAGATTGTGATGAATAGAATTGTCATTGATGACAACATTAATAACAATCATTTTGGAAAAATATGGTAGTTTGGTGAAAAACAGGAAAATGACTAAGTGTTGGAAAACTGGCTCAGGTAGCCTTAAGAAAATTCTCCGGTTCGACGATCTATCACATAGATTTCCTCCTCGAAATCGTATTTTCGCACCATGATTCCTCATCAACGATTCCCCACCGTTGATCTTCATTGGGCGTTTTCCTCACCGTCGGTCTCCAGATTGCGAGATGCGGGATGTTGAATGTCCATTTTTTCCTTTCCGCAAACTTCTTTCCGCAAGCTCCTTTCCGCAAACTTCTTTCCGCAAGCTCCTTTCCGCAAGCTCCTTTCCGCAAGCTTCTTTCCACAAGCCTCTTTCCACACCGTCGATCTGTTTTAGCGGAACTAGCTTCAGCCGTCCGATCTCTCCAGATTGCGGGATGTTGACTGTCCGTTTTTTCCTTTCCGCAAGCCTCTTTCCCCACCGTCGATTTGTTTTAGCGGAACTAACTTCACTTGTCCTATCTCTCCAGATTGCGGGATGCGGGATGCAGGATGTGGAAACGTAACATTTCGACTTTCCGCAAGCTTCTTTCCGTAGTTTTAATTCTGCACCTTCGATCTTTTGCAGAGTCTTTCCTGACCATTGATCTTGTGGATTGTGGGATGCGGGATGCGGAATCACACTTTCCTATTTTGGACTTTTGCAATTTCCTTTCCGCAAATTTGTTTCCATATTGCAGATTGCAGGATGTGGGATGCCGAATCACACTTTCCTATTTTGGACTTCCGCAACTTTGTTAATGCATTTTCGTGGAGCGTTGATTTCCTTGCGGATTTACCCCTGACCGTCCATCTTGATCTCTTGTGGAACTTTGGATTTTTTGCCTAACTTATTTAAACTTGATCTTCACCATCAGATCTAATGCGGGTCGCTCCCTAACCGTCCATTCTAGAACTAATGTGGATTTGCATTCTGTCTTTATGAATTATACAAAAATTGATCCTCATTTATCGAATCTCATGCAGATAACTATGCCACCTCATCATCGTGCCATGTCATCACTACCTTAGTGTCATGCCACATCATCATGAGGACACCATCATATTCCATGTCATGATATGTGTCATGCCACATCCTCAACTATGCCATCATATTCCTTGTCATCATATGTGTCATGCCACATCCTCAACTATGCCATATTCCTCATGTCTTTCATTGAGTATGTCTTGCTATCATATCCACTGGTTATTCCTTTATCATTCGTGAACACCTTTGACATCAATGACAACTACAACCCAATTTTTCCAACAATCTCCCTCTTTGGCATTGATGGAAACCTCTAAAAATTCTCCCCCTTTGACAACAATGAAAAAGGATAACCTGTTATGCTAGTGTTGTACCTATTTTGATATAGGATTTCCTGTCTTTCTACTTTCTGACAACTCCCCCTATCATCATATCTCCCCTTTGTTAACTGAACTGTGTTATTTTATCTTAACACTTCCTTTCACGCAACAGGTTCTTGAATGATAATGATAGTTAATAGATCCATGGACTCCCCTTGTGATTGTACTTCTTCTCCTTTGTCAACATTTTTGTGACAGTGTTTACACTCAACATTTTTTTCACTCTTCCATTTTCTGTTCTAGGATACATGTTTTTTTTTAAAGAATTATTCATGTTTCCATATCTAATGGTATAATCTTCCTGTAAGTTAACTGGCTTCCACTTTTACCAGAATTCATTAAACTTGTGCATTTAGATCCTCATATAAAAACCTAGCATATACTGCTGGATTCTTTTGGATTTTAGATCTACATTATCAATTGTCCAGAGAGCCATAAATTCATATCCTCAACACAGAGATTACTTCAGTTCATTACATAGTTTCTTTGGTCTCACTATCTCAGACACAAAGACTCATAACCTCAACCTTTTCCTTTGTCAATGTTGAACTCATTTTGCTACCTTATCAATAGACTAAATTTTTATTTTTGACTTGAGTTTTCTTCTACTGTCAACAATTTTTATGTGTCATGACTTCAAATACTAAGAGAACATAATCATCTTTATCTTCTATTTGATTGCAGACATCATGGTCTTCATGACTCTCACATTTTTTTTGTTCTCATGTTACTTCATACTTTCTCTTATGTCATCCATACACCATCCTTGATCACCCATCATCTTTGAAGAAGATAGTTTCCAATATAATTCAACATTAGATACCAATTGAGTTTTTTCTCTTAGATACCAATTGGAATTTTCTGACTTTAACTCCCCCTGAGTATAAGATCCCTTCTAATATTATTTTCACGGTTTTCTTTAAATCATTAGAGACCTTTTTCAAAAAAGGATCCCACAGTCATCACTACATACTTCTTAAACACCTTCATCTTTATTGGTGTATTCTTTTATACCTACATCTTGCTTTTCCTCATAAAGGATGTCATCCTTATTTATGCCTCTATTATGCTCATCGTTATCTTTGGAGACCTCACTGATGTTTGAAATCTTTATCTCTTCTACATCCTTGGAGTCTTCATTTCTTCTCGACATCTTTCCATGAGGTATTTTGCTTACTGGTTTCTCGGTTTTCATCTTCCATACCTTCTTATGAGTTTCCTTGGAAGGTCTGCATGTCCCATTCTTGCAATGTCTTGCAAAGTGTCCAATATTGTGACATATGAAACATAGAATATGTCTTTTGCTATTAGAGATGTTGGTGTCTTCTTTCCTTATTAGCCCTTCATCTTCTTCTTTGATTCTACAATCATTAGCCTTGTGACCAAACTTGTGACAACAATGACAATATCCATAAAATGTATGTTTGGAGAATCTCTGGTTTTTCTGCTTGTAATGACTCTTTTCTTTTGCATGTCTTCTGAAATTTTTCATCTTAGGAGGATGAGCAAAATTATGGTAACTGAATTTCAATTCCATGTGATTCTTCTCCTTCCTGGGGGTATCTTTGGAGGCATCATGTTGACATTTAAAATTTTCAACATTTTCATGAATGATGGAGATTGATTCTTTATGATTATATCCAAGACCTATTTTATCCATGGGGGATGTTTGTAAGTTGAGGACTTTATTAAGAGCTTCAGTACTTTCCTTTAACTTCTCACTAACAGTCAGCTGATCTTTTAGCTTCTTTACTTCTTCCTTGAATTTAACAACTTCTTGATTTAAGCTCTTGACCTCTTTCATACTAGCCAACACTTGTTGTCTTGAATTGCGTAGCTCTTCTTGGAGGTTTTTGACTTCCTCTTCTTTTGACTTCTTCTCTTCTTGATATTTTGACAATTTTCCTTTCAAGACTTTGTTCTTTTTCCTAAATTTTTCAATTTCATCTACAACAGCCATGTATTGGGCTTCTATGTCCACTTCTGATTCCTCATCTGAGTTTGTCGTCCCTATAAATAAATTTTCTTCATCTTCACTTATGTTTTCATCTTCACTAACATCCTCAAGAAAAGCAAGTCTTTATTCTGCTCTTTGCTCAACTGAGTAGAGGTATTTTATCTTGTCCCAAAATTCCTTTGCAGATTTACATTCACCTATCTTCTCTTTGACATCATTAGGTAATCCATCAAAGATTGAAACCATTACCATTGAGTTACTTTTCTTGGATTTCTTTTGAGCTAGAGTCCTTATCCTCTTTGGCGGGAAGTAATCGGCGATCACTGAATTCCATACATCATGTCCCAATGCCTTCAGATAAATTTTCATTCTTGTACTCTGTTGAGGCCTGGAAAATCGCAGGTAACAAATATTAGGGATTCTCCCTAGTAAACGTTCCCAACTAGCCCGTTACTATTAGGTATGGGGAATCCGTCCGGTTTACGTTCCGGATAGCGTAGGTCAAGTAACAAAAATAAAGGGTTTTACCGGTTACGGCCCGGTCCACCGTGTATGTTTTTAGTTTGTGTATTTAAGTATGAGATGTAAGTGCTTATCTAAAAATGTAGATTGATAGGGAATACGAGGAGCGGTCACAATGTGATGAGCAGGTTCTTACCTCTCATCTTAACTCTCTCGCATATAGACCACACACAGCAAGAAAAAACTAAAACTAACTATCTAACCTATCCCTAGGGAGCAAGATTATTATTCATCAATGAGTAATGTATTTTGTGCATGTATTAATAAAAATCACAGGTAGTTACTTATTTCAAAACACATGAACATTTATAGATATATGAACAACCAGATAACTAATTGTTTATGAACAACATTCATTACTTATAGTGGAAATTTCATAGAATAAAATAGAGCGCATTCATAACAAGAACATAGGTTTAGAACGATCTCACAGTTAATGGATAACAACTGAAAACGAAATAGTTCACATTCAACAAATCCATAGCACAGCATTTGAAACCTTCCACAAAGATTTCTCCAACAGGAAACTTGTAATTTCTTTATGCAAAAGGAAATAGTTCTTCTTACATCATACTCTCACAAATCTATTTGGGAAAAAGTCCCCCTTCTATCTAACTCTCCTATACTTATACTACAAGCAAAACTCTTGGGCTGCCCCTTGGTGACCTTTGGGCTTCCCCCCAATCGTTCAGTCCCACAATTTTGTCTTTTAGTGAATGCTCATGATTTATGTAATACGTTACATTTCAGATTAAGGTTTAAGAGCACTTTATAAAAGGGACCAGCTTGGTAACTAATGAACTTTTCCAAAACCCGGGCCTCTGTTGCTATTGATTATGCTCAGTAATACGTTGGTATTTTGAGATCCCGTTGATCTCAGACCTCCACTTTCTCCTTCCTTTTCTATCTCTGCTTCTTTATGCTCCAGCTTCGTCTTTCTTTGCTGCCTCCCTTTCGCTTTGTCTTTTAGATATATCTTCCTTGCAGCAATTGCCCTGTCATGAAAATAGCAGATTTTAGACCATTTAGTGTTTAACAATGTGACACAAACTGTACCAATACATGCATTCTGTAAAATAAACTACAACTATATTAATGCACGAAAAGATAAGGCAAAGAAAATACTGCAAGCTGGGTTTGAAAATCTTGTAATCCCGATGTCCAACTAAAATCACAATCCCAATAGAACAGACTCTTTGTCTCAATCCAGGCCACATCTGGACTAACTCGAAACCCTCCGATGAAATCATGAACCAAATGATGTAACTGCTACTCCTCAAAACACCAAATCCCAAACTGTGCTCTTGCTCTCAAAAAACCCTGACTCAACCAACACTCACGGGAAAACTCCTCCATTCCATAACATAGAGTAAAAGCACACCAAAAAGAATCGGTGGGAAAAAACCTACCAGCAATCGAAAGCAAGAAACGCTAAGCATCGGGCTGACAAACTCCTCATCGACGAACGAAAACTCTATACGTCGGACGGTTAGTTCACTAAGCCGCCGCAATGACGGAGACCATATAGACTAAGGGTTCTGGGGTGAAATAAAACGTCGGCAAAATAAAGCGTTTAAAACTGTCGTCCATGCATCGGAGGTCGAAAGAACTAAGGACAATGCGTTGGAAAATAGTTCGTTGAAAAATCCGCAACTGTTAGGTATAACTCATGATTGATGTTTATTACATTGCCAAAAGCTATTATTTATACATTAGATGTGGCGGTTGAAAACCAGCCTTTTCACCTTCCTATCTATTCATATTCCTATCTATTTACAATAATCCCGACGGATTATTCTAACAATCCCCCTCTTAATCCGAAGGGATGTTCGTAAGTCCGAGCATGTTTCTGAATTTTTCAAACTTTTCTCGTCCAAGCGCTTTGGTGAAGACGTCTGCAACTTGATCATTCGTGGAACAATGTCGAAGATGGACTGTTTTGGCCTCTACATGATGTCGAATCAAATGATACTTTGTGTTGATGTGTTTGGTTCGACCATGGAATCTAGGATTCTTAGCCAGCTTAATTGCAGAAGTATTGTCGACCAACAATGGAGTGGAGTTCTCTTGTTTTTCTTGCAAATCTTCAAGTATCTTCCTGAGCCATACTATTTCTTTCATTGCTTCAGCTGCAGCCACATATCCTGCTTCTGTTGTTGAATCTGCTGGAACTGACTGTTTGTGAGATCTCCATGAAACAGCTGCTGATCCAAGACTCATAGTGTATCCAGAAGTTGATACTCCTGTCTCCTTATCGCCATCAAATTCTGAGTCTGAGTACCCAATACGTTTGAAGTCATCCACTTTAGAGTACTTGAGTCCAACATCTTGAGTCCCCTTCAAGTATCTTAGAACCCTCTTTGCAGCTGACCAGTGTCCTTTGCAAGGTTTATGCATGAAACTTCAAATTATG
>LPNX010749050.1:189291-226068 GCA_001517045.1 Pseudotsuga menziesii | reverse complement strand
GGCATGGTTCTTTGCTTTTTGAGCAAAGCAAAGTGATTCTCCAGTAGGCTCGGTTGTCTTCTTACCAAAGGCTTTCTCTCTGTCAGCTATCTTTTCTACCAGGATGTCAAATGTTAGAGATTTGAACTTGTCACTAGCTTGCAATGACTCAAGATAGTTGGAGTGAGTAGGATACAAAGATTTTACAAATGCTGCAAGAGGAAGATCTGGTTTCATACCAGAGGCTTGAATCTTGTGCATGATGGCTTTGATTTCAGAGGCAACTAACATAGGATCATTGTCTTTTACTTCAAGATTGAATAATTTTAACATTAGTTGAATAAATTCCATTTCACTGTGTGAATCATACAGTTCTTTTAATGTTTTTAATGCTTCAAAACATGATTTTGCAGACAATATGTGCTGGCTCACCTCTTCACTGACAGTGGCAGTGATTACAGCTAAGGCTTTCTTGTCTTTTGTTCTCCAAAGGGCTTTCTCTTTCTCTGATTCTGGAGGTCGAGGGTCTGTGGTTATGGTCTTTTCATATGCTGTCTCTATTGTGGTGCCTTCACAAATGCCGTCCCAAAGGTCATTGTAGATGAAGGCAGATTTGATCTTCCTCCACCATTCTGAATAGGTGTCTTTCCCAGTGAGGGTGGCACCGACTATAGATGCTATAGATTGCATTATTACAACTGTCAGTGTAATTTTCGAAGAGAAATAAAAAAATAATAACCTTGCAGGTCTACAGTCTCTGCCAAGGTGAATACAATGCAGGTTTATAGCAAATATATGAGTAGATACAAAATATATCACTGTCAGTTATACAGCATTCAACATTTTTACATATTAGTCTGAGATCCGTCTGCAATCTATCAATCTCAGTCTTATCTTGGTCTGCAATATATTACTGTCAGTCATACATAGCCTTATATTGGTCTGCAATATCAGCCCCTATCCAGACTTTGCAAGAAAAATAGGGTTTACTTCAAAAAAATTAGGGTTCACTGCAACATATATGTGATCAACGCATATATATATATAATCAATGCATATTATCTTTTAAGGCCTGCAGCACAGGTCGCAGCTCTACTTCCAGGAGGAGTCTTTACCTCCATGCAGTCGTAGAATGCAGTCCACGCTCAGTCTTTAGCAGTCTTTAGTCCACGCAGAAATCAAATAGACCATTGTTACAGCAACATACCTTTGTAGCCTTGGGTATAACTCCCAGGCAGTCTTCAACAGGCCTTCAACATGACTAAATCGAAACAGGCAGCATACAATTCTTATATAGCAAGCAAATACCAATGTATTATATACCAGTTTTCAGGCAGCATACAATTCTGGACTGAAGAGCTCTCAAAATGGAAATATCAACAGCATGTATTATATCAACCATCAACAGCATGTATTATATCAACAGCATGTATTATATCATCGCAGTCACACGCAGTCACAAGATAGGTCGCAACCTTAAAAAAAAATCACCAGCATTACCGCTCGGGCTCTTCAGGCTTCACGCAGGCAGTCTCCCACTGCACAATCTCTCCATGCAGCCTCAGTATAGTCACGTACAACAAAAACGCAGCATATATCTTCAGTGGCATATAGACTCTCAACACCACGC
The DNA here is from genome assembly GCA_001517045.1 of Pseudotsuga menziesii. Lineage (NCBI taxonomy): Eukaryota > Viridiplantae > Streptophyta > Pinopsida > Pinales > Pinaceae > Pseudotsuga > Pseudotsuga menziesii. The sequence goes on along the minus strand of LPNX010749050.1, from coordinate 224,459 downwards.
ACCACGCATCACGCAGTCTACAGTCTACGCATTATATATGAATACACACAGTCCACACGAGAGGAGATTTCCTAAGCCTTCTCAACGGAAGTTAGGGTTCAGGCTCAGCGCTGTATACCAAGTATACCAAGGCACGATAATGCACGATAATGCAGTCAACAATGTATACCAAGGCACGATAATGCAGTCAACAATGTTGAGAGTATGGGTTTGCAGGAAATAACACTGCACAACATGTGAAATTCGTTGAATTCACAGCTCCTTGAAATTCCACGCAGCTCCTTGAATTCACAGTACTTCACAACGCAAAACGCAGGACACACGGAGGAGATTTATGATACCACTGATAGGTATCACACAGAATTAATGGCGCTCATGCAAAATACTACACATACAAAACGCTGGTAGGGATTAGGGTTTCCTCTACACAATGGCAGTACACAAAACTCAGTCGAGAAGGGATTGTAACGCATGCAATGCATGCACTGGCAGGAGGGAAGAGCAGAGGGCATACTGGCGAGCATACAGGCTGCCAGGACTGAAATGTTAACAGCAGGAGTTATGGCAGGAACCTGCTCTGATACCAGTTGTTAGGTATAACTCCCGATTGATGTTTATTACATTGCCAAAAGCTATTATTTATACATTAGATGTGGCGGTTGAAAACCAGCCTTTTCACCTTCCTATCTATTCATATTCCTATCTATTTACAATAATCCCGACGGATTATTCTAACAGCAACAACGAAAATCAATCAGACTACAGCTTCCGATCAAAGTCATAAACCATTCCGATAGCAAAGAAACAAAAATAATAAAAAGCAATAAACCACAGAATCAACGAAGATAAGCACTAATCCGTCGGAACCTTCATTAGTTGGCTTCCACAACGTTGGCCGCGTAAAGAACTATGGCCCTGATTCATTGTTCAAAAAGCTTCTAACAACTAAAAACAAAAATATATCATCGCAAAGCCAAAAGGTTTGAACCAATAAAACCACGAATCGACGAAAGTAAGAACTGTCCATCGGCTGGTTCTCTATCTGTCCTCCGCAACAACGGTTGCATGGATAACTAAAGTTTCGAATCAAACTTCAAATGACTTCCGATAGTGCTAAAACAAAACATCGACAGAGCAAAAGTTAAAAAAAATAAACAAACTTCATAATTAAAAGCTTTGGCTAGCCAAAGGCAGATTTAGATCATCCAACTTCCAAAACGAAGGAGACAATTTACCTAAATTCAAACTCAAAAAAAAATTCAAAATTGTAGTAGACAAACAACCGAGTTCAGGAAACCGAATAAAACCAGGCAAAAATCAATAAGGAGGGTCCAAAATTTTAAAAATTTGGGAAAACCGTTGCAGCTGCAACATACTCCAAAATATGTATTTTTCTTATCTAAGTATTGGAGATCCATTTACTATGTAAATATATTCTTGTTGATCCATAGTGGTTTTAATGGGATCTTCCTTCCAGTGGTTAAACTGTAGTGAAGGAACCTGCTCTAATACCAATTGTTGGTTTATTGGTCAATACTGAGAGGGGGGGTGAATCGGTATTGTTAACTTTTTACTATTTTAACCACTTTTAAATCTATCATTAGAAACACATAACAACAAGAATACAAAAAAAACAATTTTAACGTGGAAGCCCAATAGGGTAAACCAACAATACGTCCTATTATTGCAAAATTGTTATTTACAAATAGTTTGCCTGCTCTACAGATAAGGATGGTATTACACCCTATTTACCAACTCCAATTGGAAGGAGGCTACGACCCCCTGGTTTATCAGCCTGTTGATGCCTAGGAAATCACAGGCGACAACAACAAGGGATTCTCCCCAGTAAACGTTCCCAACTAGCCCGTTACTATTTGGTATGGGGAATCCGTCTGGCTTGCGCTCCAGCTACCGTAGGTCAAGTAACAAAAATAAAAGGTTTTACCGGTTGCGGGCCGGTCCACCGTGTATATTTTGTGTTTTAGTTTTAAGTATAATATGCAAGTGCCTATCTAAAATGTAGATTGATAGAGAATACAAGGAGCAGTTACACTGTGATGCACAGGTTCTTACCTCTCGTCTTAAACTCTCTCGCATCTAAATCACACATAGCAAGAAATTAAAACTAACTATCTAACTGTCCCTAGGGAGTGACATTATCATTTAATGAGTAATGTATTATTGTTCATGCATTAAAATAAATCACAGGTAGTCGTTCTTATTTCAAAACACATAAACATGAATAGATAGATGAACAACAAGATAGCTCATTGTTTGTGAAAAAATTCATTACTCATAGTGGAAATTATCATAAAATAAACCAGAGAACATTTACACAAGAACATAGGTTCAACAAGTTAGAACGATCTCACAGTTAATGAATAAAAGCTGAAAACAAAATAGTTCCCCTTAACATCATCCATTGCACAACATTTGAACATTCCACCAAAGCTTTCTCCAACAGGAAAAATTGTAATTTTCTATTGCAAAACAAAATAGTTCCTCTTACAACATGTTCTCACAAGTCTAACTAGGAAAAAGTCCTTTTTCCTATCTAATTTTCCTATACTTATACTACAAGCAAACCCTTGGGGTGCCCCTCGGTGACCTTTGGGTTCCTCAACCGTTTAATCTCACAATTTTGTCCTTTTGTGAGTGCTCATGATTTAGACAATACGTTACATTTCATTAAAAGCTAATAGCAGTTTTATAACGAGAGACCATCTCTATCAGTGATCAACTTTTCCTTGATCCTCTGCTGCTATCGAATCCGCTAGTCCTGTTTTTTATCTTGCTTATCTATGCTTCAGCCTCTTCTTTCCATGCTACCTCCCTTCCACTTTGGCTTCTAGATATATCTTGTTGCAGTAGTCACCCTATCATGAACATAACAGATTTAAGACCATCACAGTAACACAAATTGCACTAATACATGCATTCTATAAAATGAACTATAAACAGTATTAATGCATGAAAATAAAGAAAGTCAAGGAAAAATAAATCCTGCAAGTTTATGCTTAAACCCTTGTTCAAAACTTAAACATATGCCCGATAGAACAGATGCTTCCTCCCAATCCAGTCCACATCTAATGAAAGCATGAACCAGGACAAAGTAATGACCATTCTTCAAAACACCAAAACCTCAAACCACGTTCTTCAACTCAGACAACCTTAACATCGACCCGTGCCTATGGGAAATCTCCGCCATTCTATAGAACAATGTAAAAACACCAGGAAGGCGGGAAAAAAACCCCACCGATAGTACTAAGCATCGGAAAGATAACCAACTTCGACAGGTGATCATACTATAGCATAGGGCTATTAGTTCATTAAGTCGCCGCAACGGTGAAAACCATACAAACAGCGGTTTCCCCGATCAACATAAAAAACATCGACAAGAGGACTCTGGCAGCATAGTCCTATTAAAAGCCGCAATGGTGGGAGACAGACAGACAAAGGGCTCCGCATCAACCAAGAACATCGACGAAATAAACACTAACTGAAGCCTCGGACCATGGAAACACTACGGTATCGGATGACTAGCCTAAAGAGGAGCCACAACGACGAAAGTCACACGGACTAAGGGTTCCGCAAAAATAGAAAACACCCATGAAAATCAAACCATCGACGAAAAATATAACAAACAAAATCGGATGGTTAGTCCGCTCAGGAGACGCAATGGTGGAAAGCAATCAGATTACAGCTTTCGATCAGAGCTATACAATTTTTCGATGGTGAAAAGAAAAAAAAATAAACCCAGAATCGGTGAGGATAAGCCCTAATCCATCAGAACGTTTATTAATAAGCTTCCGCAATGGCGGCTGTATAGAGGACTATGGTTGCGATTCGCAGTTCAAACAACTTTCGAGAGCGAAAAGGATGAGATAAACATCTGTAAGTCAAAACTCAAATTCAAATCAACAGCATCAGTAGACAAAGATATTCATTCAACAATCAACCTTAAAATATCAAAATCGTAGTAGAGTCAAACAATTTCAGAAAATCTAAGCAAGACAAAATTTAAAGGAGGGCCCCAAAATTTTAAGAAATTTGGGAAAATGTTGCAGCTGCAACAATTGGCGACTACCTGGTGAACCCAGATCTCTGGACAAATTTTTTTTTAAGTAGCAGACTGTTTAACAATAAAAACCAACATGTTGAATTCTTCCAGATGTATAGATTTCCCTATAGGCAAATATATGTACTTTTAATCATTGATGATAGTCCAATTTAGGAAATGGGAACTAAGACTTCAAAGTCAAGATAACTCTTTTGAGACCAAGGATATGAGTTTCATTTTTTTTTTTAACCTCTGTCTTCGAGTAGCTTCCAACTTAGACACCACAGGATTGTAACATATGGTAAACAGAAATATTCATTTGTTCCTCATTCCCCTGCCATTTTGCACTTTTGTGCTTCTAGACTTTTTTGTCCTTTTGAGTCCTCCTCATGCCTTTCTTCCTGAATTTTTATTCAGGCTCCTCTATCCATAGTGTCCTTTTGTGTGAGAGATGTATTTAATGTTCAACTCATGGATGGAGAAGAACTTTTTGGCAATTTCGTACTTATATGATTCAGTACTTTGTTTTGATAGATATTACTTTCTTAGGAGTTTTGACTCTTATTAGCCTTTTGGCTTTCAATTCTCGGGATGGGATCATTTATATATAATACACTTTTTACCCTGCTTCCTTTCCGTGGGTCTTTTACTGTCGCACCCTAGGACATTTTTAAATGTGAAATGGATGGAGCCTCAAAATAGTATTCCAGACCTTTTGATCTTGAGATATTTTACAGGGGTTAAGTAGGACTTCAATGTGCTCATAGCCATTTAGGAAAACTGCTTAACTAGAAGAATTCTATCAGATGAAACAATAGTACACAGTCTTATACCCAAGGATCTCAACTAATCTAGAATTCTGATGCTTTCCATGCAACCAGCAGTTTGCCTCTTTTTATTGAAATCAATCAAAATCTAAACTACAGCAAAACAAAAATAAAATAAATCAAAACAGACAATCAAATCAGTTTATTTATGCACAAAACCAAAAACAAAAAAATTAGGAAAAATAAGTTTTGAGAACCAAACCATTTATTGGTAAGTTCTCTTCCTGCCCCTGTAAGTCTTGCAATTTATAGGTTGAGGGGCCAAGTTTCGCTGCAATTTGAAAAGGGCCTACCCATAACTGTTGAAACTTCATGTGCTTCCCCTTTTCATCATGCGGGTGATCCCACTTAAGAACCAAGTCTCCACTTCAAATTCTTTTGTTCCAGCTTTGTGCTTATCAAAACACCTTTTCACTACCTCCCGTCGTTGCTTAAAACGTTCTTTGGCCCTGGATCTAGACTCTTCCACCTTCAAAAGATTATAGATTCTAAGTTGTAGGATTTCGTTATCTGTGCCTCTAGACTCTTGGGCTATTATGGAAGATGGTAGCATAATGTTAGGAGGAAGTATAGCCTCTTTTCCATAAACAAGGGTATATGGGGACACACCTAAGGAATTCTTGGGTGTGACCCTATCAGCCCAAAGAACGTTCAGTAGTGATAAATGCCAACTTCTATGGTTTTCTATGACAGTCTTTTTTAAGATCCTAAACAAATTCTTGTTTGTAGATTCTGCCAAGCCATTTCCTTGTGGGTAGTAATTGGTGGAATAATCCAACTTAATTCCTCTTTCATGAGCAAATGCAGTTAATCTAATGGAAGAAAAATAAGTAGCATTATCGAAAACCAAGGAAATCGGAACCCCAAACCTGGTCATAATATGATCCTGTAATAAATCCATGACCACATCTTCATTGACTTTACATAATGGAATGGCCTCGACCCATCTAGTGAAGTAGTTAGTTGCCGTTAAAATATATTTGTGCTGTAAGGAAGAATTTGGTTTTATTTCTCCAATGATATCAATTCCCCACTGCTCAAACGATTCTGCTATCATCACGGACTTCAATGGTCCTACTGCTTTGGCTTGTCTTCCCCCACACCTCTGGTAGATATCACACTTTCTAACATGGGCATGAGCATCCTTGAACATCGTGGGCCAATAGTATCCGGCTCTGAGAATCTTGTGGGTAGTCGTATCTCTAGAAAAATGGCCTCCAGTAGGCCCGTCCTGTAACTCAGCTATGACCTTTTTTGCATCTTCTTTCTCTAAACATCTGAGAAGGAATCCATCATAATTTTTCCTGAATAAAATTCCATTAATGATCTAATATGCAGCTGATTTAAGGAGCAATGCTCTTCGCTGCTTGGAATTCGAATTTTCTAGAAACAAACCTTCCTGAAGGTAATGAACAAGGTCTCGGTACCAGGAATCTGGAGCTTTGAAAATAGGACATACATCCATCATATGCAATTCAGCTTCATTTTCCCAATCGTTTTCTTCATTGTTTTTACCCTCAACCATTAATTTGCACAGTCCTTGTCCTTTAACTATGCACGCTGGTTTGAATTCAAGGTCATATTCTTGTAAAGCTGTTACCCAGTTGCCTCTTCTTTCTCCTAATTCCTTTTGTATGAAAAGAGACCTCACAGCTGGGTGTGGAACTATTACCTTTGTCCGGTTCTTAAGTATGTACGGCCTGAATTGTTTTACCGCTTTGAAGACTGCATAAGCTTGTTTATCTACCACTGGGTAATTCAATTCGCCCCCCTACAGACCAGTGCTCATAAATGATATGGGGAACTCATCTCCCCCATCTTCCTTCTGAGTAAGCACCGCTACTAGTGAATCATCAGAAGCAAAAGTGTACAAAATAAAATCCTTCTCAAAATATGGACTTTGAGAGAGGGTGCATGAGCAATATATGTCTTTATTTTACTGAATGCATTCTTTTCTACATCGGTCCACTTGAATTGTACACTTTGTTTCACCACTTGCTGCAAAGGTTTAACAATTTGAGCAAAATCCGGCACAAACCTTCACACAAAATTTATTGTCCCCATGAATGATTGCATCCCTTTTTTGTTATGGGGTAATGGGATCTGTGATATGTTCAATAGCTTTGATCCTTCTGTAAGAAAAAGTTCCCCATTTTGTTCTGAATGTAGTCTTAAGTCTGTCTTCTTCAGCTACTAACACTTGATTGTAGCCAGAGAATCCATCTAATAATGAAAATAACTCATAACCCGAAACCATCTGCAATATCTGTTCCATGGGTGGGACTGGATAGTTGTCTTTATCTGAAGCACGATTTAGGTTTCTAAAGTCCACACATAGTCTGATTTCTCCATATTTCTTCCTTATTGGTACCAAATTTGAAACCCATTCCGAGTGTCTAACTTTGAATATAATTTTGGCATCCAATAATTTCTTCACTTCACTCTGAATTAATGGCTCCAGTTTTGGATGCATCTTCCTCAAAGGTTGCTGATAAGGCTTGAATCCATATCTAATAGGAATGATGTGTTGTATAATCTTGGTATCATATGTTTTAAGTTCTTCATATGTCCAGGCAAATACATCTTTGTACTATTTGAACAAACTATTTGAACAAACTAATGAACTTATTTCTTTCACTCGGGGAACAAGACTTTCCCAAATTTATCAGCTTGAATTGTAAAGACGAGCTGTGAGTCTTGACATTTGCTGGTCTTCTGAACTTGTTGTCTAAATCAAACATCTACTCTAGAGTCCTGACCCCTTTAGGAATGAAGTTGTCAAATTTTAACTCAGCTTGGTGTTCTTCGTCATCGATAATTGCCCCTTTGAAAGTTTCATCATTCATTAAACATTCCAATATTTGTTGATCATCATCAAAAACTCGTAGATTAGAAATCATGTCTGGAACCGAAGGCCTGAAAATTAATTCAATAGAACACTTGTTATTCGTAGGCACAAGCCTTGCAGCTGAGGTAGCTAACAAGTCAGTTGTTGTATTCTTAAGTCTAGGAATGGATAAAATATTAAATGCATAAAAATTTGTCAGTAAATCCCATACTTCATTTTGATAAGCTTTTAAATGAGGTGAGATGCAATGTATCTGTTTTCGAATCTGTTTTACAATTATTTCAGAATCCCCATATACTTTCAGATTTTCTACTTTTAACTCGATTGCTTTTCTTAGTCCTTGAACTAATGCTTCATATTCGGTTGTGTTGTTGGTACATTCAAACTCTAATTTGCATAAAAGAAAATGTTTATTCTTCTTTGGATCAATCAGGACACAACCAACTCCTGATCCTTCCAAAGTTTTAGATCCATAAAAAAAAAGCGTCCAAAAACTATCTACTTCTATTGTACTTGAATCAACAACTACATCTGAAACTAATTCTACTATTTTACAGTCAAATTCATTAGCCCGTGGAAACCGAAGGAGATCAGGCTGTGTGTCTGGTGTGCCGCTGACTTCTTCCGCTTGGTAGTTTCCCAGTTCTAGTTCAATAAAGTAATTCCCCAATACAGAATTCACTGGTTCATTCTTACCCTCCAGCTGAGTAACATTGTGCTTCATGTGGGGCTCTATTAATAATTTAATTTGATTGGGACTTCCCTTATAAGGCAACCAAAGATGTGACCAATCTGAAGCAAAATACCCATTTAGCTTTGCTAACCAATCCCGACTCAAAACAAGTCCATAAGCTTCAGGTATGTCTACTACTACAATATCTATGAACTGACATACCTTTTCATTTGAATATAGTCGAATCAAAACATCCTCCATTTCCCCAATTACCTTCACATTTGTTTTGTCTAACTGAATAACCTACCAGGTAGATGGTTTAGGTTGTCCATTTATCTTTTTGCAGACTAAAAGCGGCATAACATTTATTGATGCCCCTAAATCCACTAAACAATTGTGTACATTATGGTTGAAAATTTCAAAAGTCAGGAGAAATGGTGGAGTTTTGCATTTAGGCTTACCTCACACACTTGCTTCACCAATTTCCTCCTCTTCTTGTTGATTGTCAGTGGGAAGATTTTCTTCAGGTATCTCAAGTGCTTTCAATAATTTTTCTTTCTGCTGCGGCACATTACACATCTCAAATAGTGAAATATTTGCATTTACCTTTTTGATATCCTCCACAATGTCATACTCCATCTTATGTTCTGCGAGATTTTTTTTTACATCATTGATCTTCTCTTCAATGGGTTTAGTAGGCATGTTAATCTGCTTTGGATTTTGACTGGTAATGGTAAACTCAGGAATTTTATTAGTTGTAGCGCTTTTCTGAAATTTCTTTACATTCTTCTGGAGTCTCTTAATTTTTGGGATTATTAACCTGTCTTATTTTATCAGCCCTTGGCTTCTCATTGTCACATTTTCTTCTGATATGTCCTCATGTCTCAAATCAATTTCCTTTTTAGTATCAAACATTGAGACACAGTCCCATAAAACCATGGCATCATCCTCTTGCTTTTGTGTTGATTTGTTATCATTTTTTTCCTCATCATTTGCCTCTGTTAGTTTTGAGTCTAGCAGTTGATTCATCACTAATGTCATTGAATTTATCCATTGAGGACAATTTTTTTCAGAATGGGGCTGCTGGTGAAAAGTGCAAAAGTTATCCATACCTACCTCCGTTAAGTTCATTAATGCAGGACTGTGTGGAGGAGGTTTTGACGGATTGTTATGTTCTCTCCTTTTATAATAAGGCTTGTAAGATTTCTGAGCTTCCTTTACCTTTTCCAAATCTATTAGTCTGTTTGAAAGCTTCTGCATCATCTTTACCACCCCTTCAAAATCATGAGACTGCTCCTCCTTAGGCTTAGTAAATAATAAAGCTTTCTTACCAAGAGTTTTTTCTCCAGATTGCTCAGGATAATCTTCGATGCTCTCTCTTTCAGCTTCTACTCTTTCGGATTCTTCATAAGTTTCTGATAACGTAGGTTTGGCTTTCATCTTGGCAAACATGGCCAAATCAGGCCCTAAAGCTGAAGTATAATACTCAATCAGAACTTTATCCGAGGGCTTGTCAGTTTCAGAAAAATTCTTAAGATAAGTGGCAAACCTTTGGGTGAAACTATGCACCTTCTCTTTTCTTTCTTTCTTCAAAGTGTACAGTCCTTTAATTAGTGTTGCATGGGTTTTCTGGGCTGCATATTTATTTTTGAATATCCTTTCAAAAGTATCCCAGTCTGGGATTGAGTTCGCAAGCAGACCAAAATACCATGAGGCTGCTGCCCCTTTCAAGGTATGTGGAAAAACTCTGCAGACAACATCTTCGTGTTCTCCAGCCCTTAATCCTTCTATGGCCAAGTAAAATATTTGCAAGTGGTCATCTACTAAAATCCTCTCACTTGGGTCAAATTTGGGCAGCATTTTCTCAAAAGCCTGAGGTAAGTCATGCAATGGAGGTGTTAGGTTTAGAGGTGATCTGGCTTTCCAAGAAGGTGGTGGATTTGGTGGGTTATGTGGCTGATTTGCATTTACGCCCGCCATGAGTCTGGGTGGAGAGTGAGGTGGTAAATGAACAGGAATATTAACAGGTGAACCATAAGGTTTATTTGGGCCCACTTGATTCAAAGGTTGAACAACTTCCTGTAATGCTGTTTCTACCAGTTCTTCCAAATCTCCAACCAACACTGAGTCTTCCAATACAGGACGGTCTTTTTTATTATACTCTCTTCTGGGTAAATTAGGGATAATAAGTAACCCTCCAATAATTTTCACATAAGCCCTGGTATGTCTTCTCAGATCATTAACAACCTCGTTATCAACAGAATACAAGTGTTCCTTCCACTTCTCTTTAGGAATTGGATTGCGAGATGAACTGCTTTCTGAACTGTCACTGGTGGAGTAATTTCAAGGAAATGAGTTTCCTCGGGCAGCCATGCACTGGTGGCCCTCCTTCTAGCGCCAAAAACTGTTGATGCCTGGGAAATCACAGGCGACAACAGTAAGGGATTATCCCCAGTAAACGTTCCCAACTAGCCCATTACTGTTTGGTATGGTGAATCTGTCCGGCTTAAGGTCCGGCTATCGTAGGTCAAGTAACAAAAATAAAAGGTTTTACCGGTTGCGGCCCGGTCCATCGTGTATATTTTGTGTTTTAGTTTTAAGTATGATATGCAAGTGCCTATCTAAAATGAATATTGATAGAGAATACGAGGAGCGGTCACAATGTGATCCGCAGGTTCTTACCTCTCGTCTTAAACTCTCTCACATCTAAATCACACATAGCAAGAAATTAAAACTAAGTATCTAACTGTCCCTAGGGAGTGAGATTATCATTTAATGAGTAATGTATTACTATTCATGCATTAAGAGAAATCATAGGTAGTCGTTCTTATTTCAAAACACATAAACATGAATAGATAGATGAACAACAATATAGCTCATTGTTTGTGAAAACATTCATTACTCATAGTGGAAATTATCATAAAATAAACTAGAGAACATTTACACAAGAACATAGGTTCAACAAGTTAGAATGATCTCATAGTTAATGAATAAAAGCTGAAAACGAAATAGTTCCCCTTCAACATCATCCATTGCACAACATTTGAACATTCCACCAAAGCTTTCTCCAACAGGAAAAATTGTAATTTTCTATTGCAAAATGAAATAGTTCCTCTTACAACATGTTCTCACAAGTCTAACTGGGAAAAAGTCCCTTTTCCTATACATATACTACAAGCAAACCCTTGGGATTCCCTTCGGTGACCTTTGGGTTCCTCAACCGTTTAATCTCACAATTTTGTCTTTTTGTGAGTGCTCATGATTTAGACAATACGTTACATTTCATTAAAAGCTAGTAGCAGTTTTATAACGAGAGACCAGCTCAATTAGTGATCAACTTTTCCTTGATCCTCTGTTGCTGTCGAATCCGTTGGTCCTATTTTTTATCTTGCTTCTCTATGCTTCAGCCTCTTCTTTCCTTGTTTCCTCCCTTCCGCTTTGGATTCTAGATATATCTTGTTGCAGTAGTCACCCTGCCATGAACATAGCAGATTTTAGACCATCACAGTGACACAAACTGCACTAATACATGCATTCTATAAAATGAACCATAAGCAGTATTAATGCATGAAAATAAAGAAAGTCAAGGCAAAAGAAATCCTGCAAGTTTATGCTTAAACCCCTGTTCAAAACTTAAACATATGCCCGATAGAACATATGCTTCCTCCCAATCCAATCCACATCTGATGAAAGCGTGAACCAAGATAAAGTAACGACCATTCTTCAAAACACCAAAATCTCAAACCGCATTCTTCAACTCAGACAACCTTAACATTGACCCGCGCCTACGAGAAATCTCCGCCATTCTATAGAACAATGTAAAAACACCAGGAAGGCGGGAAAAAAACCCCACTGATAGTACTAAGCATAGGGAAGATAACCAACTTTAGCAGGTGATAATACTACAGCGTAGGGGTATTAGTTCATTAAGACGCCGCAACGGTGAAAACCATACAAACATCGGTTTCCTCGATCAACATAAAAACATCGGCGAGAGGAATCTGGAAGCATAATCCTATTCAAATCCGCAATGGCGGGAGGCAGACAGGAAAAAGGCTCCGCGGAAACCGAGAACATCGGTGAAATAAACACTAACCACAGCCTTGGACCATGGAAACACTACGGTATCAGATGACTAGCTCAAAGAGGAGCCGCAATGGCGAAAGTCACACGGACTAAGGGTTTCGCAAAAATAGAAAACACCCATGAAAATCAAACCATCGACGAAAAATATAACAAACAAAATCGGATGGTTAGTCCGCTCAGGAGCCGTAATGGCGGAAAGCAATCAGACTACAGCTTTCGATCAGAGCTATAAAAATTTTCGATAGCGAAAATAAAAAACAATAAACCTGAAATCAGCGAGCATAAGCCCTAATCCATCGAAACATTTATTAAGCTTCCGTGATGGCGGCTGTATAGAGGACTATGGTTGCGATTCACAATTCAAACAACTTCCGAGAGCGAAAAGGCTGAGATAAAAATCTGTAAGTCAAAAATCAAATTCAAATCAGCAGCATCAGCAGATAAAGATATTCATTCAACAATCAACCTCAAAAGATCAAACTCGCAGCAGAGTCAAACAATTTCAATAAATCTAAGCAAGAAAAAATTTAAAGGAGGGTCCCAAAATTTTAAGAAATTTGGGAAAATGTTGCAGCTGCAACACAGCTACTACTGAAAGGATGCTACGACACCCTATTTACCAATGCCAATTGGAAGGAGGCTATGACCCCCTGTTTTATCAGTTTCCACTGAAAGGATGCTACGATACCCTATTTACCAATGCCAATTAGAAGGAGGCTACGAACCCCTGGTTTATCAGTTGCTACTGAAAGGATGCTATGACACCTTGTTTTGTCAGCTAGAACTAACAGGACGCTCCTACACCCTATTTACCATGATACATAATATCAAAATTGCGACGGTTTTTCGTTGCTCTTTCCATGTATTGTCGTCTCAATTGCGACAATAACGGTCGCGATGTTTTGTGGCACTTATTTCGTGGATATAACGATGAACTTTATACGCCGTCAATATAGAGATGAAAACTGGTTGCCACGTGTCTTTTGTACTGTGCCCCTGAAATTGATTTTTTAGAATTGATTTCCTATGTTTCGTTGCTCTATCGACAAAGTTTTCATCCCTATAACGTCAAAAACATGGCCAAAAACTGCTAGACAAAATCTATTTTCCACGCAAAACCGTGGATTAAGTTTGACGAACATTGGTTGCTTTAGCGATGAAATCTGGAATTTGAATAAAAATTTATTCCACGCAAAACCGTGGAAAACCAATCTCTATCGCTGAAATTTGCGATGATGTTTAGTTGCTATTTCCACGTTTCTGCGTCTCAATTGCGACGATGACAGCCACAATATTTTGTGGCACTTGTTTCGTCTATATCACGATGAACTATAGAAACCGTCGATATAGAGAGGAAAACTGGTCGCCACGTGTCTTCTCTACGGCGTCCTTTAAATTGATTTTTTTAAATTCATTTTCTACGTTTTGTCTCTCTATCTACAAAAGTATCGTCCTTATAACGACGAAAATATGGCCAAAAACTGCCAGGAAGATTTTTGTTTCCATGCAAAACCATGGATCTGTTGCGACGAACGTTTGTCTCTCTATTGACAAAGTCTGGAATTTGAACAAAAATTTCTTCCACGCAAAACCATGGAAAACTAATCTTTATCGACGAAATATACAAGTTTAATGGTAATTGTTCCACGAAACAACGTTGCTATAGAGACGTTATTCGTGGAAAGCAACCCAGGGTTTCGACGATTTTGTAATACCTGCGACGAAAGTGCATCAATATTGAGACGAAACCTGGAGGTTTAAAAAAATAAAAAACCATGGAAAGGCACATTCCTTTCTGCGGTTTTGGATCTTTAATAAGTGCTTCTGATTGATGTGCAGTATCGTGGACCTTTTAATTCTGTTTTAGACCAGATTTAATCAGCGGTACAAAGCAAATTTCTTGAAGGTAATTCCGATCCACAAACTGTGGCAAACCTACCATGTGATTTGATGTTTTAGGGATGAGTTTAATACATGTAAATGACGGAAATTTTCAGATCCTATAAAACAGAAAATGAAAGATGAATTAAGATTTAAAATGGCATAAAAGTTGTGATTAGTGCCTAACAAATCCAAGTTAGGCAGATGGGGTCAATTGAGGATCTAATGGAGGCTTTAGTGATTAAAGAGTAGATAGGGTTGAATTGTTCAAACCCAATCTGCTCCTTAATAACTAGATCCACTTCATAAATATTCAATAGGAAAATCCTAAGCTAGACATTAGATATTTATCAAACAAGAGCCACGAGGTGGCAATGTCACCACAATTCCTAAAATTTATTACTACAAGAAAAATGGTATAGAATGGCAATATACCTCCGTTTCAACCCCAACAAAGCTTCCCATGCCAAACCAAGAAATCTATCACAATACACTTGTAATATAACTACAAATGGTAGCTTCAGAGATGGAGGATAAAGGATATATGCTTTTACTCGGTTTTAAAACTCGAGACTCCTCTTCCCCATGAGAAGGTTGGAAGAAGCTTGGACGACATGAAAAGCACTTCCATTTCCACCCAAAAAAGGATTCTCATGCAATATTTTGGTTTGGTAGAAAATAAACAGGAACAAAAACTTCCAAGCTTTTGGTAGAAAATGAAAAATAGAACACAATTTTGAATAGTAATTTAAAGAAACGATGAAGAAATGCAGCCAAAAGTTGAAAACAAACAGTTTTTATAGAGTGAAAGTGGTTGAAAAACAGAGGTGGGTAATGCACATAGAGAACATAAGAGTGATAAAAGTAGGGAATGGTACAATGAGAACACAACAAAGACAGTTAAGTCTAATATTCTTAAGTTTCTATACAAACATTGGATAGGAAGCATGATGAAGAGGCTAGAAATGAAAATAGAAAAGTTATATTATACGACAGGTGCAAGCAAGTCATATAAAATATAAATGCCGAGGGAGAATGTAGGCAATGCAAGAACCCTTACCTTATCAATCGCCTTTCGCCAGGTCCATTGGCCCATACTGCTTGCAAAGAGTTGTCCCAATAAATGGAAAACCACTGTGTTGGCTAGCAATTAAATTTATAAATTAAATAAAAAATCCATTCCTATACCTATACACAAGTGGTCACTTTGCTAGGCATGGAAAATATCAAAATACTCTATGAAATAAAAATTGGGCATACAATTAAATCAGCTAATGCTGTCTTGAAAGTGTGTTCTTGAGGTAATTCCACCAAGAGATGTGGTTCTGGAGTTACATTCCACATGTCCTGCGAAGGAAATCAACAATCAATCTATCCAGCACACATTTTCCCCGATAATATCAACTCGCATTTAAATGCTATATTACAATACCGTTGCCTCATTGATGTGGAAACTTGTGTTTGTATTCGACAATATTTCTTTAACCATTGTATTAAAACGAAAAAACACACAAATTTTAAAGTTTAAGACATAAATTTATTAAATACACATATAAATATGTTTTTACTGGAAATGTGTGGACACTGTTAACACCACCATCTTGTCAAACAATATAAAACAAAAAACAGAGGAAAGAGTCATGTTGTCTTACTACATGAATAAAATGTCACTAAATACTCCGGATAAATCTTTGTTATCTATGAAATGTTAACTTTCTAGTAAATAATAGCCTGCACGGGTGTGGCTCATTGGCGGTTCAGTTGTTATGAAGTCACTTGTTGTAAATTGGAGGTCACAAGATCAAATCCCACCCAGGTTTACCTGTGTCCCATGTCTTGCGAAGGGTGTGGGGCACCTAGGGGTATAGTGGTAGCGGGAATGGGGATCCATTTGCAGATTCCCCTAGTTACTAAAAAAAAAATACTTTCCAATAAATAATATTTACATATGGAAATATTTGTTCTAACATAATGCACTTTGAGGAGCTCATGGAATGTTGTTGTACGACACATATTAATACATTTTTTTTACTTATAAAAAAAATTAAATAAACAGTTTAGGGGAGGAATTTTAGGGATGAACCTGCAGAGCTACGAGCATGGGCTTGTTGTGAGAATCATCGCATATGATGTTTCCATCATTATTCGTTCTCCCATTGCATATTCCACATAGACTTGGGGACCGCAGTGGATCTTTATTGGCCCCTTTTCTATATTTATTTCTCAGATTTTTTCCTAACAATCCTTACAAACTCAGCGACTGACATCTTTTCAACGACATCCTCCAATTGCAGAGTCAAATTCAAACCATTAAGAAGCAAAATCCTGAACATGGATTTGCTCTCCTTAGGTTCAGGCTTGGGTTTCTTCTTAGGAAGCACTCCAAGGTACCCCTCATTGTTGCTTCTTTTCCTCCTGGTAGAAGATTCTGCCATCTTGGACACAAGAAATGACAAACCACATAGGAAATATTGTGTTCTTCTATCGCAACGCTTGTCTACACTTAGAATTTGCAAGAATTGATGCATGCAACATGATTTCGTTAGTTTATACAGAGAATGATATGGCTTGGGTCGATGTCTCACTAATTACTCAAATCAATTATGTATGTACAACTCAAGACAAGCTATGGCATTCCACAATTGCTAGAAAGCTCTGCTCAGTATCCTCAAAACTCTGAACAAACAAAAACAGTTTGCTATAGAACATTTGGGCTTCAAACTTGTTGGCCTCCCAACAGATCCCTTTCCAAACTGCAAGGGAAAGGGAACCCACTAGAGAAATTTTTTGAAATCTGTAACTACCGATTTCATTTTTGTAGCTTTTGGCTGCAGATTTTCTGTAACTGAATTTCTCTATGAGGTCTTTTGTTTGAGTGTTTTTCAGTTTTGATTAGTAAATAATTGGCTTTTGCATATAATTTGGTGATTCAAATTGCTTACCTTCATTTGACTCCTCTTTGGATTTTTGGTTATTTTTGAATGCTAAATTACCTTCATTCGTAATGATCCCTACAAAACAAAACACACAAAATTGTAAATAAAAATAAAAATATAAAAAACAAAAAATATATATATAATCCTGAATAATTATTTAAACAAGAGCGTGAGATGACAGAGAATATCTTAAACTAATTTTGAATCCACAATTCATGGGATTTAATAATGTTTTTAATATTGTTTAAAGCTCTTCAAATATTTCAAAAAGTCTACATCTAAGTTTTCACAAAAAGCGTACGCATATGTTTTATGAGTCAAAATTTTATAGGAATCTTATGATCATGTTTATGGTTTTCAATTAATGCGGAAACGTGATTTACTTATCACGGATTTAAATAAAGGATTTTGTTCCTATAATACGAGATTCAGGTTTGCACGGTTGAGATTTATATGGAAGACGAAATGAAACATATATCAACGCTCATTCAAAAGAAAGAACCAGCTATCCGTTATAAGCTCATTTTATACGGAGATTGAATAGAATTTGACGAGTTTGAACTACGGTTTGCATGTATCAAATGTTGTCAAAAAAATTATGATCAAAATCTGCCAGAAATTGAAGCGGTTGTCATTGCATTGTTTGAAGAACTATCTCTTCGACTAATTCAATGCTGAGTTACCACTATTATTGCCACCAGTCACTCGATCATCATCAGAACTGCGTACATTTGATGTCAACGCAAGATCATTGAACACGGAGATCAAGCTAGCTATCGGAAGAGATAGATAAGAAGAGGATTGCAGTGGATTTTGAAAAATATTTAATGTGCCCAGGTTGAAAACGTGGATATTCCAACAACCAACGCGCCATAAAAAGAAAAACGGTTTCATCATTCTATTTTATCTATTTTTAATTTCTTGTTTTTATTGTTAGAATTGGAACGTGTCTCATATTTTAATTCATGTTTTTGAATATATTTGCAGAGATTATTGGAGAAGGATGCGCAGAAGAAAACCCTATCCCAATAAAACGAACTTCTGTTTTAACCGGTTATAGAAAACGCGTAGATAAACAGACATGCATTTTTTCGGGCCACATTGTAAGCAAATGGAGACAGATATCAAAAATCCGCCACATGGGTTTTCTCCAGAACGGGTCCATTTAGTTTTCCACTCGCGATTTCCTCATAAAGTGATGGATTATGAGATTTTTTCTAGGTTCTTTGAGCACGATTTTTGCAGTTGCGGCCAGTAAAGAAACGGATTTTTCCATAAATTTGCCAGCACAAAGCTCAATTCCGATTCCATTTCTTCTTACCTTTGCTTATTTAAGCAAACAAGAATTTGATTGCAGAAGGGGGTGGCTCGAGAAGGCTAGAAAGATTTTTCTTTCATAGTTCGTAGAGAAGACCAAGAGCTGCGCTGAACAGAGCAAGAAAGTTTTGTTTCATGTTCTGGAACGTGCTTGATATAGCTGGGAGTGCTCAACAGTATTCTAAAAGATTTTTCTTTTCAGATCTCATGAGACACTGTGAGGAGGAGGCCTGGGAGAAGAACGTAGAGGTTGACTGAATACTTCGTTGCAGAAGAAGGGTGCTGCACACACTTCAAAGTGGCATGTTTGCCCAAGGAGATGCGCAGAGGCTGTGGACCTGTATTTTTCTCTTTTATCATCAGTTATCCAATGATTTTGTCAGCTGAAAGGGGTTAGATCTTGAAAACTTGATAGAATTTTGGCATGCTTCAGTTTTATTCATCTTGAAGACACGTTTTGGAGCTTTTCTTTCACAAATGATTTTGGATCTCAAGTTTCATATTTGTTGCAAAGCATATATGGTAATTATGTATCTAATTCAGAGTATGATATAAATTTGAATGATTTCAAGTTTTACTTTGTATATATAGATTCAAAACTTCTATTAGTTTTTTGTTATTCTTATTTCATTTTTCAGTATTATTTAATTGTTATATTTCGATTATAATGATTTATGATTGAATATAATGTTATTATTTGCACACTAAATGAATGATTTCACTTGTTGTGTAAATAATTAAATATGCTGAGAATGTTTTAGTTATTTTTCCTTCTTTGAATGTTCAGAATAACAGAATGGTTATAAAAAATGTACTGTTGAATTATTTCATGTGTTACATTCTTTATTTATATTTAATTAAAGTACATGAAAAAGAAGTAAAGGTTATTTTTGATCAAGAAATCTTTTAGGTTAGAAATACTTTTAATAATTTATTTAGTTTTGTTTTTCTATGATTGATTAAAGTATTAGTGGACGGTTCCATTATACTTTAATTCAATTATATTTACTTGATTTTGAGGTCATTCTTTTCTTGGAAAACTAAAAAGATAATTCACAAAAATAGCAATTGGGTTTCCTATTGTGTCAATATTGTAAATGTTATTACATATCGATATATATAAATAAATAGATTAGATTTTTTATAATATTTTCTTTATTTTAGATTAGTTATTAGTTTTCCTGTACATTTGATTTAGTTTTATCTTTTAGGTTTCTTTTAGATTAATTCTTTGGCTAACGGAGCCATAAAACCCGTCGGGAACAACTATCCCAAACAGCTTGGAGCCTGCTTTAAGGATCCTGGTCTGGGTTGTTTCTCCTTGTTGCCAGCAAGTCACATTTGCCCGTCAACAAATGGCGCTAGAAGGAGGGCCTGATTAGCAAGAAGGCCATTTTGAGTTGTTTGATTTTTTATTTTATTTATTTTTTATTTTTATTTTTTATTTTTGAAATCACTAATATCATTATTTTAGATCATGCTTTCAGTTTTCGTACATCTGGTGAAAGTTTTTCTCCAGAGATATCTAATTTCTTACAACGACTGAGCTTCAATGGAGAAGGTAATATTTCTGCTTCTCATCATCTTTCAGATTTTAATTCTTTTTGTGATTTCATAGGTCTATTTGATGAGGTTGAAAAATGTAGACTTTTTGTAGCTACTTTCACAGGAAGAATTCTGAGTTGGTTTAAGTTCTTGCCAGCAAAATCCATTCATTCATGGGAACATTTCATGAAATTATTTCTTAATGCTCATGATGATTATAGCTACAAGAAATTTGGACTTGAGTTAGAAAATCTTCGTAGACATAAATATGAATCTCTTAATGATTTCTTTTCCAGATTTATGTTAATATGTTACAGGTTTCGTGAGAGACACCAGCTTTCTGAAAAAGACACAATGGATTGGTTTCTCTATCTTACCTTTCTCTCTAATATACATGATTTGGAAAAGAATGAAAATTCTGCAATAGATAGCATGCATGTTAGTTCATCAGTTGAAAATGATTTAGAATCTATTTCTACTAATTCCACTGCTGAAAATGAAATTGTTGAAAATGGACAAATCACTGAATCTTATGATAAGCAATTTCAAGAACAAGAGAATAAAGATGATGATTCAACTTCTACATTAAGTGATAATTCTAAAACTCTGGTTGTTTACACTACGATGGAAGACGAATCACAAATTCTAAATTCTTCAACTGAATGTGCTAGTGATGATATAATTTCATTATCTTCTTCTCATGATGAGTTAGTTCTTTTCATTCCTTCACAAAATTCATTAGTTCAGAATTTTACTAATTATGCTTTTGTTAAAATGGTCAAACAAACAAATTGTATCAAGAGAGAAGCATTTAATCTTTTATACTCTGAATCTTACTACTCTTTGTATCTTGATGTTTTTGCTGATCATAGACTACATTTACATGTTAATGATTATCTAAGAAATACTCCATTATGGTCAGATTTTGACAGGACACAAAGAAATACATTTTTTGAAGATGAAGGACATTTTGATATCCATTCTGATTTATTTCAAATTTGTCATGAAGAAGATCATAATTTTTCTACTATCATCACTCATCAGACTCATGCATATTCATCTATTTCATCTTTTGTTAGTAAGGGTTATGATTCAATTTGTAATATTGTAAGGGATGCACAATTTATTCATGATGTATTGAACATTAATTTTCTTCATTGCAACATGATAATCATATCTGAAGCCAATGTCATCAATTCTAATCTTCACATTAAGAGACACAATGACGTATTTGATTTCAAAATTATACCCAAATGTCATTTTGTTTTTTTTAAATTTAGCCATGATGATATTGTGTTAAAAGACACTTTTTTTACTGATCCCTTTTCACGAATTTTGAATCATACTCCTGATGAGATTCTTCTTAGTCATGATTCTCACGAGAAATCTATTTTTCCCCAACTCGATTTTTATGATCCAATTTATACATGGTGGGAGGAATCATTTATCAAAAGGTTTCCATATCATCTTTCATGCTTTGTACATACAAAATTTGATTTAATTTTTTCTCTCCGTTTTGAAGTATTCCAATTTCCAATACTCATACGTGACTTGTTTTCTTTGGCAGGTTTCAAGCTATGCGAATGGCTTCATTGGAAATACACATTTACTTAGTTTGTATATATTTTATTTTATTAGTTTAGATTAGGTTTATAATTTAGAATGATTTATGTTTTTTTTTTGAATAAATGCAAATATATGGAGTTGCGACAACATAATTTTAAGAATGAGATGATGATGTCATTATCAGGGAAGCAATTCTTTACTTTCTCTCTCTTTTAAATCTTCTCATTAAAATAAAGCAACTTTCATCCTTTTATAGCTGCATACTCATTAGGATTTATTTGGTTACTTTTATTTCTGAATAAAACACATTAAATTAACATCCCATCAATTATTAAAAAACAACTTTGACTTAATTAAAAGATTTAAAAAAAAAATAGGGATAAAAAACTTTAAAACATGTTAATCTATTTTAATCTCTTATTTTCTTTCTTTGCTGATAATTAGTCATATGTTGTTAAACCTATTTTCCATTTGATGAGATCTTGATTAACTCATGTGTTATGTGTATATAATTTGATTTTAAATTTCATTTTCTTTACTAAGAGTTTTTTTTTTGTAGACTCTGAAATCCTTCGTTTCAGTAATTTGCTCAAATAAAACTCATGTATATATTGTACACTTGTAATTACTGGTTGTTTTCTTTTCAATTTATTTTTAGTTTTATTTTTTATCTTTGTTGTTCTTTTGATTTTTCAAAACCAGGAAAAATGATTGAGATCTGGGAATGTTTTTTTTGTCATAAACTTGGAATCTGATTATATAAAAGATGAAGAAAGCTAGACTGTTAGAAATATGTTCTTATCTCAGAAATAAAAGAAAAAGAAATTGAACTGTTGTAAACAAAAAATTACTAGACCAAAACTTTTACTTTACTTCGCTTCTTTTATCATTATCCTCAAATTGTTGGATTTAATGGATATCGAACTCACTATTACTAGGAATTCTATTACTTATTTAGAAATCAGTTCTGGGAAAGCATGTTGCAATTTAACAATTAAATCAGTCATCTATAGATCCTTTACGCTATCTTACTCGTAAAGAGTTTCCTATTACGTTCCCCCATTATAAACATGCAAATCTCTTGTAGATGAGCACTTAAATGTTGAGTATGAAACCTTCTTTAAACTTATTAGCTTGGGATATAAGCCGTTGGGTAGAATGGGTTAAAAGACGTACCCTTTCGAGGCTATGGACGCCTGCGGGCAGGAGGGCTCCGTCTGTGGCAAACTTGGATTCCAAATCATAAATTGTTATATATACAAAAATCTATAAGAATCCAAAGCCATCCCACACTCGTGAAGAGGTTTCAATGCAGCTTACCCATTAATAAATTCAGAAGTTCTAATATTCATATTTTATCTTATCTTGGGACTAGAACGGTAGGATGTATGGTTAAAAGTCAGCCCTTTCGAGGCTATGGACGCTTCCGGGGAGGGTCATGACTGTATTATTGGGATCATATCTTAAAAAAAAAAACTGGTCAAATATCAAAATTGCGTTGTATTTCCCAGGGCTAATTTCTTTTGGAGTCTTATGTTTTCTAAAAAAACTTAAAATTGTATCATTTTTTAAGGTAATCTCTGGATAATGATAAAAGAATTGAATCTGGTAGTAGTTTGAAATCTAGTCTTATCAAAAACACAGTTATTTTATCTTCGGGAAAATGCTAATCTGAGTTAAAGAAAAAATTTCTTGTCTTGCTACATACATAAGTCAGATTTCACGTTCTTGCAGAGATAACTGCTTCGCCCCGTAAAGTCACCATTTGTTGGCCTCCCAACAGATCCCTTTCCAAACTGCAAGCGAAAGGGAACCCACTAGAGAAATTTTTGGAAATCTGTAGCTATCGATTTCATTTTTGTAGCTTTTGGCTGCAGATTTTCTGTAACTGAATTTCTCTATGAGGTCTTTTGTTCGAGTGTTTTTCGGTTTTGATTAGTAAATAATTGGCTTTTGCATATAATTTGGTGATTCAAATTGCTTACCTTCATTTGACTCCTCTTTGGATTTTTGGTTATTTTTGAATGCTAAATTACCTTCGTTAGTAATGATTCCTACAAAACAAAACACACAAAATTGTAAATAAAAATAAAAATATAAAAAACAAAAAATATATATATATATAATCCTGAATAATTATTTAAACAAGAGCGTGAGATGACAGAGAATATCTTAAACTAATTTCGAATCCACCATTCATGGGATTTAATAGTGTTTTTAATATTGTTTAAAGCTCTTCAAATATTTCAAAAAGTCTACATCTAAGTTTTCATAAAAAGCGTGCGCATATGTTTTATGAGTCAAAATTTTATAGGAATCTTATGATCCTGTTTATGGTTTTCAATTGATGCAGAAACATGATTTACTTATCACGGATTTAAATAAAGGATTTTGTTCCTATAATACGAGATTCAGGTTTGCACGGTTGAGATTTATATGGAAGACGAAATGAAACATATATCAACGCTCATTCAAAAGAAAGAACCAGCTATCCGTTATAAGCTCATTTTATATGGAGATTGAATAGAATTTGACGAGTTTGAACTACGGTTTGCATGTATCAAACGTTGTCAAAAAAATTACGATCAAAATCTGCCAGAAATTGAAGCGGTTGTCATTGCACTGTTTGAAGAACTATCTCTTCGACTAATTCAATGCTGAGTTACCATTATTATTGCCACCAGTCACTCGATCATCATCAAAACTGCGTACATTTGATGTCAACGCAAGATCATTGAACACAGAGATCAAGCTAGCTATCGGAAGAGATAGATAAGAAGAGGATTGCAGTGGATTTTGAAAAATATTTAATGTGCCCAGGCTAAAAACGTGGATATTCCAACAACCAACGCACCATAAAAAGAAAAACGATTTCATCATTCTATTTTATCTATTTTTAATTTCTTGTTTTTATTGTTAGAATTGGAACGTGTCTCATATTTTAATTCATGTTTTTGAATATATTTGCAGAGATTATTGGAGAAGGATGCGCAGAAGAAAACCCTATTCCAATAAAACGAACTTCTGTTTTAACCGGTTATAGAAAATGCGTAGCTAAACAGACAGGAATTTTTTCGGGCCACATTGTGAGCAAATGGAGACAGATATCAAAAATCTGCCACATGGGTTTTCTCCAGAACGGGTGCTGGCGATTTCCTCATAAAGTGATGGATTATGAGATTTTTTCTAGGTTCTTTGAGCACAATTTTTGCAGTTGCGGCCAGCAAAGAAACATATTTTTCTAGAAATTCGCCAGCACAAAGCTCAATTCCGATTCCATTTCTTCTTACCTTTGCTTATTTAAGCAAACAAGAATTTGATTGCAGAAGGGGGTGGCTCGAGACGGCTAGAAATATTTCTCTTTCATAGTTCGTAGAGAAGACCAGGAGCTGCGCTGAACAGAGCAAGAAAGTTTTGTTTCATGTTCTGGAATGTGCTTGATATAGCTGGGAGTGCTCAACAGTATTCTAAAATATTTTTCTTTTCAGATCTCATGAGACACTGCGAGGAGGAGGCCCGGGAGAAGAACATAGATGTTGACTGAATACTTCGTTGCAGAAGAAGGGTGCTGCACACACTTCAAAGTGGCATGTTTGCCCAAGGAGATGCGCAGAGGCTGTGGACCTGTATTTTTCTCTTTTATCATCAGTTATCCAATGATTTTGTCAGCTGAAAGGGGTCAAATCTTGAAAACTTGATAGAAGTTTGGCATGCTTCAGTTTTATTCATCTTGAAGACACGTTTTGGAGCTTTTCTTTCACAAACGATTTTGGATCTCAAGTTTCATATTTGCTGCAAAGCATATATGGTAATTCTGTATCTAATTCAGAGTATGATATAAATTTGAATGATTTCAAGTTTTACTTTGTATATCTGGATTCAAAACTTCTATTAGTTTTTTGTTATTCTTATTTCATTTTTCAATATTATTTAATTGTTATATTTCGATTATAATGATTTATGATTGAATATAATGTTATTATTTGCACACTAAATGAATGATTTCACTTGTTGTGTAAATAATTAAATATGCTGAGAATGTTTTAGTTATTTTTCCTTCTTTGAATGTTCACAATAACATAATGGTTATAAAAAATGTACTGTTGAATTATTTCATGTGTTACATTCTTTATTTATATTTAATTAAAGTACATGAAAAAGAAGTAAAGGTTATTTTTGATCAAGAAATCTTTTAGGTTAGAAATACTTTTAATAATTTATTTAGTTTTGTTTTTCTATGATTGATTAAAGTATTAGTGGATGGTTCCATTATACTTTAATTCAATTATATTTACTTGATTTTGAGGTCATTCTTTTCTTGGAAAACTAAAAAGATAATTCACAAAAATAGCAATTGGGTTTCCTATTGTTTCAATATTGTAAATGTTATTACATATCTGTATATATAAATAAATAGATTAGATTTTTTATAATATTTTCTTTATTTTAGATTAGTTATTAGTTTTCCTGTAAATTTGATTTAGTTTTATCTTTTAGGTTTCTTTTAGATTAATTCTTTGGCTAACGGAGCCATAAAACCCGTCGAGAACAACTATCCCAAACATCTCGGAGCCTGCTTTAAGGATCTCGGTCTGGGTTGTTTCTCCTTGTTGCGAGCAAGTCACATTTGCCCGTCAACAAAACTCCAAAAAGTTTCCATTATCAAATGAAAACTAACAACCATGCTTAGGGTTTAATTGAATTGCAGCACATCCACCTGACACCTATGAATTCCGATACACTGCCAATGCTAGAGGAGTCGATATCAAAACCTACGTCACTAAAAGATAGCCCAATCAACAATCAAATAAATAATATTAAAATAATTCTATTTAATATAAATTTTAAAAACTTTAAAAAAATTTACAACCACGAAAAATTAAACAATGTATGGTTGGTTGGATTAATAGACATAACCCATCCATAGATATCACCGCTTGCGGGGACATAACAAGGGTTAAGAGAAACACAACCAAGTTTGAGAAACATGCACAATATTAAACTTTTCAATGACAAGCATCCAATATAATAGAGAAAGGGCTTACCCGATTATAATTTATTATCAAGAGACAATTGAATATGATATCCATTGACCAAGCATCAAGTATCAAAGACATCTAATCAACCATCCATGAGCATCAAATAAGAGTACTAAACAACAATATAAGAATTCTCTTCATAACTTCTGCTTGTTTTTTACCACAATTAGATATTTCGGTTGGTTGTTATTAAGGAATTTATATTAGTCAGCCACTGCATTCGAGATGTATGAATTTGTAGGAATATCTATGTATGCTAACCTGTTATGGTTCAGTTGATAGAAGAGGAGGAGGTGGAGCTTATGGAAAATGAAAAAAATAAGGATGGTGGAAACACACTTGATCCTTTTGCAGATGCAGCTATTAATAATGTTGTAAATGGTCACGTTGCCCCTACCAGATCTACATCTCCTGCAGTTGATCACTCACAAGTAGAACTCACCAAGGTTGGTTTCTCTCTCAACACCTTTTTTGTTTGACTATAATATTCCTTGGTTTGTCCTTTGTTGGTAATCTCTATCTTCTTCCTATTACTGCACATTTCCCTTTACAATGAGTATTGCCTTGCTTCCAGTTTGACATTTAATATTAGCTTTGAAAAAGGGTTTATTTAATTCTAGTCAAATAATGGGTAGGGAAGTTCACAGCAGTGCCACAAATTTAATTGCAATGAAGTTAAATCAATTCCATTTACGGTTGTGGACCTAAGTTACATGATATGGGGAAACAGGTATGTATTTCCAAAACTGAAACACACTGGAAACGTGATCACTCATTTATAAATAGCACATTATATTGGAACTTTGAAAGAAAGGATTATGAATAAATGAGCAAGAACATTTAAATGACAAGCAAAGTTCCACCATCACTTATATTGGGATCCTCACCATTAGTTTCACCCTCTCCTCCTAATCTAGCCTTTGGCTCTACCTCAATCCTCTAGGGACATCGATTAACACCATTCAATTCTGATGAAACTACCTAATACAAGCCTTAAAATATCATAGAAAAAGCTCATTCCTAATCAATGATTTTGGCATGAGCGAAGGGTACATTTTTGCTAAGGCCTTGATAGATGAATTCAACAATCAATGGCACCAACATTGAGTTACATAAAGGGCTTGGTGCTCTTGATTAAATGCCAATCCCATTCCTTAATACATGATAGTATCCAATCAAACGACTGTAATATTTCCAATACTGAAATCCTTTAAACTGTTAAGTCTGTTGAATTTTGAATGGAGTATGAAATTCTACTTTCTCCATATGAAGTCTAATGAGGTTGGAAAATTTCTCAAACATATTGGAACAATCAGTGGTAATGTTAAAAATTTAAGTAAAAGGATAGAAAAGGAAAGATAGAGGAAATGTCAACTTTTACCAGCATTTTTGGTCAAGTCTAGTAAAAAACTGATTCAAACCAAGTCAAAATAGGTAACTGGTAACACATTTCTAGTCTCTACCACACATTTCTGTACCAAAATGTTCATGGCATGACACCTATTATGGTCTTTCTGACAACTTAGCCATGGACTCTAGTGCCATGGAAAATGCATTTGGTTGTAGGGAACCTTCTTTATATTTAATTACAAGGACAAACAACTATAACTTCTACACAATTGTATTAGTGATCGGTGCCTTTCAATCAATCACTTATATGAATGAAAAAGACATACTAAGTTGATTTAGTGCTTATAAATGCAAATGTAAATGATATCAAGTCAATGTATTCAATTCAAGATATATGGAATTAGTAGCAAGGTCATCCAGTAGCACTTTAGCATACAAGAGATCATTAGCCGTGTAACCATATACAATTCAATTGCAGTATTTAACCAACCAATAACCTTCCATTCAAGTATGAGGACTCATATAAATATAGCAGCAATAATACAGTATGTCTGTTCTAATTATGACAATTATATAGCAGCGGTCAAGGTTACCAATGTAAGGTGTATAAGAGTTTTAGTTTTGCATTCAATGTAAACCACACCACTCCAAACCCTGGACACTATTCTTGGCAATATAGGACAGCCACCAAATGTATGTTCCAGACTTGTAGCTATGCAAATAGTTTAAGTTTTCAGACTTTATTTACCTCTCTTAAACAATATCACCACCCAACTAATAGTTAACCTTTGATTCAGTTCAGTGTTTACTGTGGTTGCATGTAGGGAGGGCTGTCAAAGTTTGACAGTTTGCAGTTTATTGCAGACTGTAGGCAACAGGTGGAACTATGTTGATATAGGGTTGTTACAGCCTTGTTTTCAAAATGGTTGCTGAAATGGTAACAACCAACATAGATTCCTCTCAAATAGAATACCTGGTGGCTGTTTAAAGAAAAAACATGGCATGGAGTTATCTTGGCACCTAAGAGAATTGGGTTTTCGAGTCCACAGAGAACTAGTTATTGTATTATAATTAACACAATAGCCACTTACATATCCTATTAAAAACATTCTCAGTCTATCTTTGAACTGTCAATTCATGGGAATTTTGATATGATACCCAAAAGGAATGAACAAAACTAGAAACAAACCCACATTTTGCAGACATGCCAACTAGATAAATACCCACAAAATCATATGAATCAAATCCATATTTTATGGTGAGGATATGAACTTGATTACCCTGATCATAAGCCGTGAATTTTGCACAAATCAGAAGCACCGTCGAGAAAGTAAAACCATTAGGCCTCATCCCCATCATCAACGCTTGCCAACGCATCTTGAGAGCCTCTTCATCTTTCCCATTCATAGCATACCCTGCAATCATATAGCTCCACAAAACCACCACATTACATTCAAGCATATTGTCAAAATATGTCACAACAAGTAAACATAGGCATGGCAGCATTAAAATATCTCATTCCCTTCCTCCTTTTCCTCGATAACTGTTGGTTTTATGTATCACATTGAATTTCCCAAGTTCACCTGGACAACGCGTGCTTCATGCTTGCAAGGATATTTGAGCCATTTCATCTACACCAAATCCACAACAATGAAAAAAACCATGAATAAAATAAAAACACAATAGGTAATCAAGAGAAACATGGAAGGAAACAAACCTGAAATTCTAAACATTGCTTCCATTATGGAGGTGGGGCAAGTGGTTCTAGAAGCATCGGATCACGTGCGAAGGGAATGGATGATGCACTAATAGGAAAAGTCCTTCACCCACCCTTCCTGTAAAAAAACATCATATCATGTTCCAGATCCTTTAGTGAAAGTTCGAAATCAAAAACCCCCAAATGGGAGTAGGAGCAGATCCTGCGCGGGTCTCTGTTTTTTAATGCTAATGACATAGTGCGCGGGTGTTTTTTAATTCTACATTTTTTGTTTGATTATTTGCATATTTTATATTTTGTGTTTTGTTTTGTTTTTTTATTTTTCATATTTTTCTTTTGTTTAGTTTATTTTGGGTTTTTTTTATTTGCAAATTTTATATTTTGTTGCATTTTAAATTAATTATAGTTAAACAACTCTATGTTTTTAATTTAGTGTAGTTTAATTTAATTTAATTTAATTTAAGTAGGATTTTGTCATAATTTGTATTGGTTTCATTGCTTATAGTGAGATCCTATACATAAGTCCCCTCAAGGATGAACACGATGATGGTGACGATGATGATGATGATGATGAAGACAACGAAGATGATGGTGATGAAGAAAACAACGACAATGATCATCATCATCCTTGTCATCATCATCACCATCATCTTCTTCGTCTTCATCGATATCATCATCATCATCGTTGTCGTCGTCATCATCGTCATCATGATCTTCTTCATCAACGTCATCTTACTTATCATCATCATCTTCATCATCACTTAACGTCTTCATTATCACCATCATCATCTTGACCATCATGATCATATTCATCTTCGTCATCATCAACATCTTCATCTTCATCATCAACATCATCGTCATCCAATTCATCAACATCTCCATTATCATGATCATCATCTTCATCATCATCATCATCATCATTTTCATTATCATCGCCATCATCTTCATCATCATCATCATATTTGTCATCATCATCATCATCATCATCTTCATCATCGCAATTTTAGAGGGAGCTTAGTGAATGAAGACGTCTACATGATAGGGGGAGAATCCAGTTGAGTGAAAAATTAAGAATTTCTCCTAACACCCATTCCAAGGACTAATTTGACAATTCAATATGATCCGAGGAAGTAGTAAAAGAAAATACAACTTTTTGGGCCCTGTGAAGCCTCCTATTCTTAGATTTGTGCACATGAAGAATCAAGACTTATGGACCTAGTCCGGTGTCTCAAAAGAGGAATATGCAAACTGAGAAGTTTGGTAGTTACATAAAGTGAATTATTTATAGGAGTGAATAATCACTCATAACCATTCTATTATAATGTTGGCGAAGCTCAGAACAATTTAGTGAAGATGAAGGTAAATATCTTGTCATCACATCTTCATCATCATCATCATCTTCATCAGCATATTCATCATCATCACTGTCACCATCATCATCATCTTCATCATCATCATCATCATCATCCTCATCCTAATCATCATCATGATAATCATGATCATCATCTTCATCATCTCATCCTAGACATCATCATCATCCTTATCATCGTCATCATCGTCATCATCGTCCTCATCCTCGCCCTCATCATCATCATCATAATTGATATCGTTGTCATCACCACCAACATCATTGATCATCATCTTCTTCTTCATCAACATCATCATCATCATCATCGTCGTCGTCGTCATCTCCCTCTTCCTAATCAACATCTGCAGTCAATCCGCGGAAAGTGGTAGGGGTTGTGAAGATCTACGGTTGGAACAAGAAGTTGGGTAGATCAACGGGTGAGAAGCATTTCGCGATCAGAAGTGTAGCATCCCTAACCCTCTGACCGATGAAGAGGACACTACCATGGCCTTAACCATCCGAGAAACCAGCTACATGAACATGTTCATTCATAAAATACTGAAACAAAATGCATTGAAGTAGAACATACACCAATACATTATTATTTATCATACACAGCGGAAGCAACATACATGCATACAAGCATTCAACATGTTCATCATATTCATTAATAGTAATATGATTGCAAAAGTAACATAGTCAAGATTACTTATCTCATGACGAACTCGTTCCGCAACCAGCTACGTTGCTGCAACGCTCCACCCAACCATAGGCTAGCATGCTCCTAAATCTCTCAGCAATTCTTCCACCCTCAAGTTGGGCATGATTCCCCAAGGAATAAGGAACAAGCAGGCTTACACATAGCCAAGGGTACACCAAAACACAGCCAAGCCAACACAGTTGGGTTTATCAGGCCATCAAGGAGCTGGGAAAGGCTAAACACTAAGTTGGTGAGCCCATTACAGAGCTAGGAACACCTACACCAGAACTAGCTTGACTTCTAAGACACCCACACACACCCAACACAAGGAATCATTCCCTTCTCTGCTACACAATCCCTTAGGCCCTGACTTCCCTTCCGGTGCTATTCAGGGGTTGTGGAGAAGAAATCCAACCCTCTAGCTCTATTTGTGTGGTTTCCAAACACACCAGGTTTATCAAGCAAACCAAGCCCCCATCCCTCCTTTCAACATAGTCCGAAGACCAACCATTGCACGCATGCAATCAATCAGTAGTTACAGCTTAGACAGGGAAAATGACTCCTGAGTCGTTCTTGGCCCTATCGTGGCCAAAATGACTCCCAAGCAATTTACTGCAGTCTCAAAATGTATCAGCAACACTATTCACAACATGGGGAAAACAACAGCCCCTCCTGGACAATGAAGCAATCAAAAAAGACTTACACAGGCCGCAAATGGGGAAGAAGATACAGACTCCCAACTTGTGTGTGAGGGAAATTGACATCAGACCTCTAGAATTTGGATGGAAAACATGCTAGATACCACTCTGTGGAAACGTGAATGACATCCAAAACGACTCCTCCCTCCTACTACGTGAGACCAAAACCGAGAAAGAAGGTAGTGTGAGGGAACCATCAGACTACCGTCCCTGCGTGAGGATGGACAACTCTGCCTGTGCGTGAGGATGAACAAACTATCAAGAGAATGGCGTAGTAGTGGAGAGAGTGGAGAGTCTGTTGGAGTGATGGCAGTTGTTTTTTTTGCTTTCCATCATTAGGTCAACCCGCTGGTGGAGTGTGCATGTGGATAAGGACTGACAGTCCTGCCACACTCCACTCCCATCCATAACTGCCCCAACTAATCAGTGGAACTTTTAATGGTGGTGGTTGGATGAGACAAGGGAGGATGAGCAATCAAACAAGGTGGTGACACATGGATTTTCCCCCATAGCCCCAAGGTTTGAAAATCCCCCCCCCTTATCCTTGTAAGAATCATGCCCTTTTTATTATGGTTGCAGTGAGCATAGCTGGTTGGGTTCATTTAATTAAAGATGTATATTTACATGATTACAAAACTTAATATGTATGCCGCTCGCCCCGATATACCATTGGTGACAATTTCAATCTGAAACATAGCATAACCAATCGATGGTGGGGCCTTGGCCTTTAGCTCCGCACCATGATTATTTATAATATATACATCATATACATCTAATGCAATAGGGTCAAAATCGGGGTGTTACATTCCCCTCCCCCTTCAATAGTACTGTCCTCAGTGCTTTACAAAATTGCGCAAAATGTTACACTGGTATCGCCTCAGTGTTCTGTAGAAGTGAACAAAAATGGATGTGCCAATCGCATGGCATCCTCCAGCTCCCACGTAGCCTCTTTAGGTCTGTAGTTCTCCCATTGCACCTTTACCTGCCCTATGGCCCGGTTTCGGAGCATGGTGACCTTCCTATCGAGGATGCGCATTGGCTCTGTTCAGAACTCCCCCTTGGGTTCCACCTGAATCACATCCCAATTTATCACATGGTTAGGATCATGTACATATCTCTTAAGCAAATAAACATGAAAAACATTATGAGCTCTAGTACTAGCAGGCAATGCAAGTCTATATGCAACTGGCCCTATTCTCTCAAGCACTTCTATCTTGGTGACATCTTGGCACAACTTCCAAGCTTCAAGGAAATCTTCCTTGCCCTCACTCTGAGGTAAACATGATCCCCAACACTGAACTCCCTATTCACCCTATGCTTATCTGCATAGCTCTTCTGTCTGTCCTGTGCTACTTTCAAATTCTGCCTGGTCTTTACAATCTCTTGCTCCATTTCCTTGAGCAATTTTGGTCGAAGCACAATCCTGTTCACTGGGTTACCCCAAGTCATTGGTGTCCTACACCTTCTTTCATACAAAGCTTCATACAGACTCATCCCCAAGGATGCCTACTGTCCATTGTTATAAGCAAAATCTAACAAGTACAAGTAATCTTCCCACTTGGTTGGTTTGTCCATCATGTACATGCGAAGCATGTCTTCAAGCACCTGATTAACTCTCTCTGTCTGCCCATCTGTCTGAGGATGGTATGCAGTGCTGAAGTTTAGCTTTGTACCCAAATCTGCAAACATCCCCTTCCAAAATTTGTTAGTGAACTTGACATCTCTATCAGAGACTATTGCCTTTGGCAATCCATGCAATTTGAAAATCTCTTTCATGAAGATCTTTGCAATGTCATCAGTCTTATGCGTAGACTTAACCGGTATAAAATGCGCTGCCTTTGTCAACTTTTCCACCACAACCATGATGGAATCATGTTGTCTCCAAGTCATCGACAATCCTGTAATAAAATCCATGGAAATAACTTCCCATTTCCATTATGGCACTGGCAAAGGCTGCAACAAACCTGCAGGGTGTTGATGCTCAACCTTTACCTATTGACATTTCATACACCTCGAAATGTACTCAGCCATATCCTTTTTCATTCCTGGCCAAAAGTACTACTTTCTAGCTGTAGCAATTGTCTTCTGATATCCTGGGTGACCAGAAAACAGAGCTTGATGGATTTTGTCACGTCCCTGTGCCTCCGACCGGCGAAGAGGACACGATCTCCATGGCTTAAACCACCCGGGCTAAGTGCGCCATGAACATATGTATGCACTAAATTACGGAAAACAAAATGCTGAGAGGAAATGCATTGAAGTAAAACATGCAATTAATCATCATACACAGCGGAAACCAACAACATTCATACATGCATGCATTCATTTAACATGTTCATCATTTTTATTAACAGAAAATAAGGTTGCAGAAGTAAAATGAACAAGATCACTTATCTTATGAAGAACTCAATCCGCAACCAGCTACGTCGCTGCAACGTTCCACCCAACCATAGGCCAGCATGCTCCTTAATCTCTCAGCAGTGCTGCCACCCCCGAGCTGGGCATGATTCTCTAAGGAATAAGGGAACTAGCAGGCTTACACGTGGCCAAAGGTATACAAGACACAGCCAAGCCATA
>LPNX010749050.1:121868-188740 GCA_001517045.1 Pseudotsuga menziesii | reverse complement strand
AGACACATGGATTTTCACCCTATTGGCCAAAGTTGGACAAATTCCCCCACATCCTCATCCTTGGGAAAATCATGCCCCTTTCTCATTTTAGTTTCCGCGATCGTAGTTGGTTGGATTCATTTAATTAATTATAGATGCGTATTTACATGATGACCAACATAATATATGTCGCATGCCCCGATATGCCATCGGTGACAATTTAAATCCAAAACATAGCATAACCGACCAATGGTGGGGCCTTGGCCTTTAGCTCCACACCATGATCATTTACAATATATACATCATCATATACATCTAATGCAACGGGGTCAAAACCGGGGTGTTACAGATTTCATCCATGACAACTCTCCTCAAATCTACTACATCTAGAATATAAATTCTACCTTTATAAGTGAGAAGTCCATCTCCTTCCAATTTATATCCTTCACACCTCTTCTCAAGACCTTTCTATTGCAATTTACCTTTTACCTGCTCATACAATTCATCTCCGGCAAGATGATTAACAATCTGCTGCCTCAAATCCCACTGGCAAATACTAAGACATGCCACATGCATTTCCTGCACCTTCCTGCTGAATGCATCAGCTACCTTGTTTTCTTTCCCTTTTATGTGCTTTATTTCGAAATCAAAATCACATAAAAATTCCAGCCATCTTGCTTGCCTAGCATTCAGAGTGGGCTGATCAAACAAATACTTCAGATCACAATGGTTTGTCCTGAGCTTGAATCTCCTACCCATCAAGTAATTCCTCCACATATTGAGGGCATGTACTATGGCTGCAAGCTCTAGATCATGAGTGGCATAGTTCTTCTCATGATCCTTCATCTTTCTCGACTCGTAACATATTACGTGGTTTTCCTGCATAAGGACTCCTCCGAGCCCTTGTCCGCATGCATCGGTACACACCACAAAGTCTTTCTCTGGATCTGCAACCTTCAATACGGGTGCACTGGTGAGAAGATTCTTCAACCGATGGAAACTTTCTTCACACCTCGATGTCCATTCAAACTTCATCCCCTTCTTTTTCAAAGAAGTGATGGCATGTGCAACTTTGGAAAATCCCTCAATGAATCTCTGGCAATATCTTGCAAGTCCCATAAAGGATCTTACATCCATCACATTCCTTGGAGTAGGTCAATTTATAATGGCTTCAATCTTTTCAGGGTCCATAGATATAACCTCCTTTGAGATAATATGACCCAAATACTGAATTCTATCTCTATAGAAGTCACACTTTCTTAGTTTTGCATACAACTGATGTTCCCTGAGAAAATTCAATGTCAATCTCAAATGCTCTTCACGCTCTTTCTCATTCTTAGAATAAACAAGAATGTCATCAAGGAAAACAAGAACAAACTTGTCCAAATATCTGCTGAAGACACTATTCATAAGGCACATAAATGTAGCTGGTGAATTTGTGAGACCAAATGGTACCACTACAAACTAATAATACCCATACCTTATTTTGAAGGCTGTCTTATGAATGTCTTCATCCTTGATTCTCGACTGATGGTAACCAAACCTCAAGTCGATCTTGGAAAATACCTTTGCTCCTCTCATTTGATCAAAGAGGTCATCAATCCTAGGCAAAGGATATTTATTCTTCATAGTAACCTTGTTCAACTGTTTGTAATCAATACACAACCTGAGTGTACCATCTTTCTTCTTTACAAATAGAACTAGTGCTCCCCAAGGAGACACGCTCGGCCGGCTATACTTCTTTTCCAATAACTCTTGCAGTTGCATATTCAATTCTAGCATCTCTGGTGTACTCATCCTGTAGGGTGCCTTGGACACTGGTGCTGCTCCTAGCACAAGTTCAATTGTGAAATCAATGTCCCGCTTTGGAGGAATCCCTGGAATCTCATCAGGAAACACGTCCCTGAATTCTTGTAACACTTGATAGTCCTCCAACCTAGGATTTTCATCATCTGTTGCCTCCAAAATCTGAGCTACATACAACTGGAAACCGTTCCTACAGAACTTCTTTAATTGCATTGCCGAAACCTGCCGTACTGAAATCACCTTTGGAATACCCTTCACAACTACTAGGTTCCCTTCCTCATTCATGCATTCGAAAGTATTATTGTAGCAGTCAAGCTTTACCCTATGAGTTTCTAACCAATCCATTCCAATGAGAACATCATAGGAACCAAGCAGTAGAACATTCAGATCTACACAAGTGACCAATCCATCCATGATCAATGGACATTTCTCTACCACTTCACTGACTTTTCTCTTAGTTCCAGTGGCTAGCTGAACTAACCAAGATTTCCTATGCTTTACCTTCTTAAAAGCACAAATCTCCACTACTCTAGGAGTAATGTAACTGTGAGTATAACCAGGGTCAATCAAAATAGAAACAGATTGCTTAACAATCTTACCTGCTACTTCAACCACAGTTGACTGGTGATCTACCTGGCGGTCCTCCAATGCTGCATAAATCCTAGGGACTGGCCTTGCTACTTGACCCACTGTTTCTACTTCTTGAATGTTATAAGCTGGCCTTGCACTCTCATTCTCGAGTGGACAATTTCTGCGCATGTGGGGTCCTCCACATTTCCAACATTGAAGTGGTCCGCTATTCTGTTGTGGATCTTTAGACTTTTCACTTGTCACTCCAACTGGCTTACTCCCAGCTTGGGATGGCTGCATCTGCTGATTCCTGAAGTTAGAAGGTTTGAAACCTTTCTTTCTTTGGTCAAACTTCTCATTCTTCTTGTCCTTCCATGCCTTATGGTAATCCGGCTTACCTTTGCTTTGCTCATAACAATACTTATCCTTCCTTATTGCTTCCTCAAGAGTTCTAGGTTCATAAAAGTCAATTCTATCTTTGTAAGACTGAGGTAATCCACTCAGAAAATGCTGAACCTTCACTTTTTCATCTCTGATGTACCGGACATACCTCAACAGCTCCAAAAACTTATTTGCATATTCTTCCATGGTCCGCTGTCCCAATCTCAGCTCATGGAACTCCTTAATCTTGTCATCATAATACCTATCAGAGAGGTATTTATGCTTGAAATACTTCTTGAACTATTTCCACTTAAGTCTCCTTTCACTGATCCTCTTTACTTGCTTGAAGTGTTCCCACCAAATGGATGCCCTTCCATTCAGATTGAATATGGCAACTCTTGCCTTCATGTTTCCTGAATAATCATGCACTTGAAAGTATTTCTTTATCCCAAGAAACCAAGATTTAGCCTCTTGTCCAGTCTTTACCTCGCCGTCAAATGTAGGAGGTTTAGCCTTCTTAAATTCATCCCGAGAGTGATCCCTATGGTGTCTCTTCCTTTTTCTTTTATGAGAAGAAGAACTTGAATCTCCGCTGAATTCTTCAGAGTCAGATGACCCACTAGAATTCCTTCTCCTTCTCCTAGTGCTGCTCTTACTGCCTTATGGCCTTGTTGTACCTCGTCTAGAGACTATCTTTCTTTGCAAGTCTGTTAAACTCTGCAACATTGCAACATTTAGTTGATGTTGCTCTTCCTAGGCTTTGATCAAGTTTCTCATGGTGGTTGCAACCTCGAACGGTGTCCCTTGGAATCTCCTTCCATTGGACTCAATGTCATCATTTCCATTACAGACATTTTCTCCCATGGCATCTTCTGCTCGCTCGTAAGAATCCCAAGCATCATACCCATCATGGGTTATCATGGCTGAACCACCTCTGGTTTTACCACACTATTCTTTCTGGAGTACTGCTCTTGGAAGTTATCTAAAGTTTTGCAAATGTGTTCGTAGCAAATTGTTAGATGCACAATATTAATATAAATCAATATTACTTACCTTTTCTTCTGGAATTTCATAAAACAACAATTATGCTAAAAACACAAAATTTTCCTTCAGCCCTAAAAATCCACTGAAAAACCACTGAAAATCCTACTGAAAAACAACCGAAATTTCCTCTACAGAATTGGATCCCATTCCAACTATCAATCCGACGTTTTGGCAGTAAAAACAACTAGCTTCTTCCGCTATTCATCGGACGCACAGTTTCTTGGGAAGCCACAACGACGGAAAGTGTTCTTAGTTCGGCTTCCACGGGCAAACATTTAGAATTCTGATCGGTGATGTCAATGACTATTCTCCTTAAGTCTTCCGCAGCCGTAAGTCTATCGGTGGTCGGGAGCACTAGTTGCTGCGGCATTGGAGGGCTAGTTGACTAAGCAGCCACAATGGCAAGTCACCTTCATTGAACTTTTTTTTGATCGGCGATCCAAGTCACTATACTTCGGTGATCCAAACGAAAATTTACCTCCCCTGTGCCAGCGATCGGCTATGTTATTGCATCGGGTGATTAGTCTTCTAGGAAGCCGCAACGGTGAAAAGCGATCTCATTGTGGGTTACACGGATATTATCGGCTGTCGGACCTACAAACCATCGGGTGGATAGTGTCCTAGACTGCCGCAACTGCAGATTCTCAAACCTTTAACGTTACTCGATCGGCGATCCAATCCTCAATATCTTTCCGGTGACCTTATACTTAAACAAAATTTTCAAATT
Source organism: Pseudotsuga menziesii (assembly GCA_001517045.1). Classification (NCBI taxonomy): domain Eukaryota; kingdom Viridiplantae; phylum Streptophyta; class Pinopsida; order Pinales; family Pinaceae; genus Pseudotsuga; species Pseudotsuga menziesii. Next base: position 184,233 of record LPNX010749050.1, on the reverse strand, counting down.
TTATTCTCATCGGCTGTTGGAAGTACTACTCACTGCGGCATCGGCGGTTGAAACCTCTATCCGTCGGAAGGATAGTTCACTAGCTAGCCCCAACAGCAGACATTCAATCCACTAGCTTTCGCCGATCCAAACAGCTAACCGTCGTCGAGCACCGATGGCCTCAACACTTAGACAAATTTTTGAAAATTTCTTCTTCTGTCGGTGAAAAATTTCTTTGTCTTCCGCTAACTCTGTCAGCTCCATAATCCACTAACACCTCGGCATCGGTGAGTGGAAGACTAAAGCATCGATGGGTTAGTTCATTCAGTAGCTGCAACGACGGCTCATCATCTTTGATCCTTTCCCGATCGATGAACTGATTCACTAATGTTTTCTGATCGGCAAATTGATTTTGACCGGCATCGACAGTCGAAGCTTCTCCCCATCGAAAGACTAGTGCTCTAGGCTTCCGCAACGATGGACACACGAAGCACTATCTCCTTCCGATAGCCGACGATTTCGGGCCCTATAAAAATTTTAAAATTTATTTTTACTACATCGGCGGTTGAACTTCTAATTCATTGGAGTGCTAGTCCACACGGCAGCCGCAATGACGGACTTACAACCGCTAAATTCTTCCACGGTGGCGGCGAACCCAACATCTATTTTCTACAAACGGACACCCAACACTTAGAAAATTTTCCGCAATTCCTTCCAACTATCCTCCGTCGTTTGCGCTTCCACCTAGCTCTCCGCTGCATCGGGAGTCCTTCCCACTAAGTGTTCCGATGAACCGACAGTTCACACACTTAGACAAATTTTGTGACTTTTCCAGTCATTCACTGATTTCTTCTCGGCAGAAGGCAACATGCCTCTGCTAACCAGTTATTCATGGCCCATAGAGGCCCATGCTACAACTTGCGAGCTCTGATACCACATTGTAGTGTCCTCGACCCTCCGACTGGCGAAGAGGACGCTACCATGGCCTTAACCATCCGGACAACCAGTCCCATGAACATGTGCATTCATAAAATACTGAAACAAAATGCATTGAAGTAGAACATACACCAATACATTATTATTTATCATACACAGCGGAAGCAACATACATGCATACAAGCATTCAACATGTTCATCATATTCATTAACAGTAATATGATTGCAGAAGTAAAATAGTCAAGATTACTTATCTCATGAAGAACTCATTCCGCAACCAGCTACGTCGCTGCAACTTTCCACCCAACCATAGGCTAGCATGCTCCTAAAGCTCTCAACAATGCTGCCACCCCCGAGCTGGGCATGATTCCCCAAGGAATAAGGAACAAGCAGGCTTACACATAGCCAAGGGTACACCAAAACACAGCCAAGCCAACACAGTTGGGTTTATCAGGCCGTCAAGGAGCTGGGAAAGGCTAAACGCTAAGCTGGTGAGCCCATTACAGAGCTAGGAACACCTACACTAGAACTAGCCTGACTTCTAAGACACCCACACACACCCAACACAAGGAATCATTCCCTTCTCTACTACACAGTCCCTCAGGCCTTGACTTCCCTTCCAGTGCTATTCAGGGGTTGTGGAGAAGAAAGCCAGCCCTTTAGCTCTGTCTGTGTGGTTTCCAAACACACCAGGTTTATCAAGCAAACCAAGCCCCCATCCCTTCTTCCAACACAGTCCAAAGACCAACCATTGCACGCATGCAATCAATCAGCAGTTACAGCTTAGACAGGGAAAATGACTCCTGAGTCGTTCTTGGCCCTATCGTGGCCAAAACAACTCCCAAACAATTTACTGCAGTCTCAAAACGTATCAGCAACACTGTTCACAATGTGGGGAAAACAACAGCCCCTCCTAGACAACGAAGCAATCGAAAAATACTTACACAAGCCACAAATGGGGAAGAAGATACAGACTCCCAACTTGTGCGTGAGGGAAATTGACATCAGACCTCCAAAATTCGGATGGAAAACATGCTAGATACCACTCTGTGGAAACGTGAATGACATCTGAAATAGATCCTCCCTCCTGCTACAAGAGACCAAAACCAAGAAAGAAGGTGGTGCGAGGGAACCATTAGACTACCGTCCCTGCGTGAGGATGGACAACTCCGCCTGTGTGTGAGGATGAACAGACTATCGAGAGAATGGCGTAGTAGTGGAGAGAGTGGAGATTTCGCTGGAGTGATGGCGGTGGTTTTTTTTGCTTGTCATTGTGAGTTCAACTCGCTGGTGGATTGTGCATGTGGGCAAGGACTGATAGTCCTGCCACACTCCACTCCCATCCATAACTTCCCCAACTAATCAGTAGAACTTTTAATGGTGGTGGTTGGATGAGAGAAGGGAGGATGAGCAATCAAATAGGGTGGTGACACATGGATTTCCCCCCATAGCCCCAAGGTTTGACAATTCCCCTCCCTTATCCTTGTAAGAATCATGCCCTTTTTATTATGGTTGCAGTGAGAATAGCTGGTTGGGTTCATTTAATTAAAGATGTATATTTACATGATTACAAAACTTAATATGTATGCCACTTGCCCCGATATACCATCAGTGACAATTTCAATCCGAAACATAGCATAACCAATCGATGGTGGGGCCTTGGCCTTTAGCTCCACACCATGATTATTTATAATATATACATCATATACATCTAATGCAATGTGGTCAAAACCGGGGTGTTACAAGAAGTTGCTCACTCGTTCAGATGAAAAGGGGTTAGCAGAATGTTAAAGTTCTCAAGGTTGAGTGGTCCTGATGAAGGTAGTTTAGAGATCTACGGTTGATATTGATCTCCCTAAATCAAGCTATGTAAGTTGATAGTGTTGATCTCCCCTATTATGTCTCCCCTCCTCACTCGCCTCACCTTCTGACTTGAGTCCTCTTCTTCTTCCTCCTCTTCCTTCCGTGGGTTCTCTGATCTGCACCCTGAGCTCCTTTGAAACAAAGAATGATCTCTGAAAGTCTCTGGACACATCAGAGACTATCCATAAGCCGCCTAAAATTGGGGATTTTGTTTGATCACTTTCAATTGAGCATCTGGGGAGGACATGATTCAATTCTAAAAATAGTTCTTGAATCTAGGGTTGATAAAAAAAGTTGCTGCGTGAAAGCATTAGGTTTACATTCTGGGGTTTTTCTTTTAGGTAGGTGCAACCACACTTGACCAAAAGAGATGCCATCAAGTGGAATCAATCCTCCATTCAAAGGTCCTTCCAAATTCCAATGGCTTGTTTTATTAACGACCTAACGACCGACTTTTTCATCGACCCGACAGAGTTGTCCCTTATCTAAGTTCAATAAACTATATTCTCCATGGGCCGGGAGAGTAGAGACCGCTTTGTATATGTATGGAATTTCATTAGCTAGAATAATAATGATGATGTATCTGTGTCTGTCTCTATATTTAGGGTGTTTTTTTTAATCACAACTTAGACTTCCTTATTATCTAGCTTAGCATTTTTAGGGTTTGGGTTTGGTCTTAGTTATATAGTCAGCATTATCAATTTCCTAATTTTCTCTTGAAATGCGTTGTTAAAGATATATTAATAAATATTTATCTGTTACTCAAATAGACTCATTGTCTTGATGATGAAACTTGATAAAGGTCGTAATGTCAACATATTAAATGGAGTCTACAATTACCTTGGATACCACTCCTCAAACCTATCTACCCAGAATTTAAGAGAAGAGATTGTAAATATTTTTTTTGTCAAAATAACATTTTTGAATCTGTAAGGTTCACAAAGAGATTATAGTATATAATAGTCCTTGTTTTTTGTCTAACCTTTTCACATAAATATAAGATGAAAATTTGAAAAGATAAGTGTGGAATCCCTTTCAAACTTCTTCTCGTGTGAGATCCAAATACTAGTAAGATCCACATTGAAGTTTGAAGGATAATTTTTTCAATGTGTTTGAATAATAATTATATGCACTGAGTTTTGAAAAGAGAAATGAGAATCCCTATCAATCCCTCTCATTTGACATCTAGATGTTAGTAGACTCAAGACTAAAGTTTGAAAGATAAATTTTCAAGTCTTCTAATACTTAGGTTTATTATGGTGAAGACGATGCTTAGGGATTAGGTGGAGTTTGAAATTGAGTGGCTAGTTACTCATGAATTGTGTCCATATGGAAAAACATATCAATTAGCTTTGTGATGGTATTTGTAACTTTTTTTTTCCATTAATGGAAATGTGGATCCTAAAAAACTTATTTAGCTGGAAAGATAATAATACAATGCTTTTAATAGCATGTAAAAAAGTTCATTTCAAAACAGGTAAGGTAAAATGTCATGGAAAATTTATTCTTCTAATTTTTTTACTTTTATGTTGTTTATTTAAACCATTGGTTATGGCAATGATCAAGTGGTCACAATGACGATCAACAATTTTAAATCTCCTAGGGATGTACAATGTTAGAAGTACACTAGTTTTAGGTGAATACGTTGGAACTGGACAAAGATCATCTTTTTAGTTTTTCTTATTAATGTTAGGGATTTGATGCCTGATCTCCTTTGGCCTTGTAACATAAAAGTTCTAATAGTGGAGCTCTTCTCAAAACAATTCTAGAAATAAATAAGCTTTAGTACCCAATGAGCCTACTTTCACCCCTAATTTCATATTATGCATTCAGATAAGGTTGCAAGTAGTTCTCAACTACTCTAATCACTTTAGCATGATAGGAAACAAGCATTTCCCTTCAAAAAATAAATAGGCCAAATAACATGCAATACAAAAAACCAATACTCCTAATGGTTATGGCTATGTTCGCATTAACAAAACAAGTGCATCAATCTCTTTCTAAATGGGCTTTTTCCCAATCTCATCTTCCATCACCGTTACCTATCCTTCATTCTCAACCTTTATTTTAGTCTCTCCTCCTCTATACTAACTCTTGAGTAATCCCCATAAAAATAATCTGGAAGAGATAAATCATATGTACATGGTTTACCTCACTAATTCCATGTAAATGTTGAATCACTTGGGATTTCTTCTTATTGTCATTTTTTTTCTATACAATGTTTTTAATAAATAATAATTTTTTTTAACACTTAAATTTTCAAATGAAAAGAGTGATTTATTTTTAAATGTCAACATTGAAGGGTTCAATTTCTCACAGCCCTTCAAAGTAAAATGAGACCTTCCCTACAAATTTGATCCCTAGCGACTTCGGAATCGTTCAACCTGGTAAAGGTGGTGTCCTGGTCAGGTCTGGTACAAAAAGGATGTCCTCACTTATGAGCTGACCAATAATCATATCCCTCGACGGCCATTTGTGACATGCCTTAGGTAAAGATCATGTCCAAAGCATCACCGATTCACCAGCCTTCCCAACTCCAGAGATCCGACACGTGGCTTGCATAGAAAACAACGGGAGATCATGAAGTTAAGATCTTTGAAGCGTCGAACATGGCCTCTACACGAAGCAAAGGTATGTGGCTAGCCGAAACCGTTCCGAACACCAACGTCAGTGTAAGTGAAAAGTCAAAGAATGTCACGTCCAAACACCATGATCCATGTGGATAGCAATGCAACATCAAAGGAGGCGGCATGACTAGATTCTCAGCAGAAAATAGAGATCCCTACCCAAGTATCCACTCATGTTGCCATTATGATGACCAGTCATCTCTATATCCATCTTCATCTTCATCATACTATATAAACACCACCTTCCCAAGCTGATTAAGATGCGTAAGATAAATCAGTAATTAGAGACAATGCTCAAAGTGCTATTCTGCTAAGAGATTCTGAGAATTTTGAACGAGTTGAAATGGCGACATGCTTTGAGAAGCTTGTCAGTCTCGGGGTGTTGATGGTTGGTGAGCTTGATTCCACGCTCATCTGTTGCCCTGGTTTTTCACACCAGGAAAGCGCCAACCATCGGGGCCTAGATGTGAAGCACTTTGAATGTTTCTAGATAGTTGTACCTCCAGCTACACGGTGCCTGGGTTTTCTTGTCCCAGGAGTGTCTCCCTAGAAACCCTAGAAGAAATCACGGATTCCAAAGTCCCAGTACATGGTGACCATGTTTAGTGGCAACCAGTCGGAGGTAATTCTCGTGCTGGGGTGGCGGGTGTCCAAACTCTTCATCGCCTCGTTTGTGAAATCCACTTGCCAACTTTATCTGAGGTGGTGAGGAGGTGGAAGACACCCCCCACTGTATGACCTATAGGAGAACCCGCGCCATGGGAGGTGGGGAGTAAAAAGTTTCCCTTCTCCAATTACCCTCATACAACAGTATTACCAGGACAGAGGGGGGTTATAGAAAATTCAAAGCATGGAAAGGATATAAACTCCTTTTGTCAATCCATAAACCATGCAAAAAAGTGCCTTTGAGCATGAAACACACACCCAGAAGCATCCTTAATGTTGTTTTCACGACCTATCTCAGAAACAGAAGTGACGTGCCATCCAGATCGAGCACGCACATTAGCTCCATATATAATGTCTGTTTTAATATATGTAAACCGTGGCAATAGTGCTACACTCTAAGTTGTTAGTAGTTGATTATGACTGTAAATAGTTTCATGTCTTGTTTTGAGGATTAGCCTCGGGGACAGAGATAGTGTAAATTGCTCCCCACGGAGGGGAGAAGGGTTGGGAATTTTCAAGAGCAAAGGCTCTCCACTGTAACGTGTTTCAATATTTCTAGATATTAATAAAATTGCAGAGGAATGATAATCCTTTCATGGCAGAGATTCTTTTGTTGTCTTTTTCTTCACTAAGTAACTTCTTTACGTGAATGTTTATCATGTTTTTCATTCCAGTTTGTATTTGCTTTTCATGTTTGAGCATTAGTGTATATGGTCCAGAATTCATCTTGTATGCTCTCGGCCCATTGTTCAAGCATTTCCGAACAACTTCTTCTAAAGTCACACAGAATTCACCCTGGTTAGGTGCTCTGCGTGATGGACTAAGTTTCTCCTGTTTGATAGTCACCTGCTAAATATCTCCAGATTGAAGGATGGATGACTATCTTTCCTATGTCTGTAAACTTTCATGATTCCTTATCTCCTGCAATATATTTCAGACCGAATTGTTGACTCCATTGCCCAATGGTCCCCTCCATGATCGTCCCACCAGACTTTATAAGAGTAAAATTGTTCTATTTAGAAATCTGACCTTCTAACTTGTCTTTGATTGAATATATTGCATATGAAAGCTCTACGAATAGTGACAGATCCCTCTCTGAATTAGCCACCAATTAGCTTAATGCATGCATATTGAGTTACAAGTGGTTTCCATTTTCTTACATTGAGTTTCCCTCATCTTTATCATGATAACGGGGCTTGTGGTTGTTGTTGATATGTATATATTCAATTAGCATTACTCATTGTATATCACATGGATGTAAGGATGAAAAATAGAACTTGGGGATGCATAACAACAACCCTCATTTTCATAGATAAATTCATAAAATCCAAAAGCCAAAGAAAATATATGAGGGTTACACATTACAATTTACAATTGTCATAAGGAAAAGAAAATCACTTACTTGAGCCAACTGTAGTTGTGGAAGTAATATAGCATAGACACCATCCCATGAACAAGAATGAACCGTCACTGCTGCTCTCTAGCAGCAGCCATACCTGCAAATGCCCAAGTTAGACAAAACCCTAAAATATCCAAGGCAAAAAACTCTTGAAGAAAAACTACAACAATAGAGTTTACGTCGAGTTTCCATGCCGAAATTACCAAGGTTTCCATGTAAAAAACAATGAGACCACCCAACTATACAAAATCCACCCTTCCATGAGGAAATTTTTTAGAAAAGTAGTCAAAATTGGTCCCAACAGCCTTAAGAGAATTGGTCCCAGCAGTCTTCCCACCACAATTCATGGTTTGAGAAGAATGCACGCATCATGGTACCGTCCTATAGCTAGTTGGTTTGGTTGCCTATTCATGATTAGAGTTTTCTTTAATATTTCTTGAGGAGAAAGATGTAGGCCTGCCAAAACAGGGTTTTTCACTAGTGGATGCAACAATGGCTAAGTAGCCTAAAAAAGATGCCCGCCCTAAATTATGGGTTAGAGTAAATGCCCGCAGCACATGGGGGTATTGTAGATTGGTCTTCATCCTACTTGACCATGTCTTCAGATTATCTTGGAAGTGGATGAAGAAACAATTATGGACCTACCAAAAGGGTGTTTTAGGCAGATTAGACCAAATTGAGAAATTTTTCTAAGTATAGAATTGGTGTTAAATCTGCCCAAGTGGCCTTAAGGAAATGCACTCCATGCCTCATAGGATGATGTGAAAAATGTATTGAGAATGTGAGTCTCTAGAGTGTTGTATGGAGCATACAACCATGTCACCTGCCTCACCAAACTACAACATATATTTAAGGAAGAATTGGTCCTAGCATCCTTAGTCAAAATTGGTTCCAACAGCCTTAAGAGAATGCCCACCACAATTCATGGTTTGAGAAGAATGCTCGCACCATGGTATCGTCCAATGGATAGCTGGTTTGGATACCTATTCATGATTTAAGTTTGCTTTAATATTTCTTGAGGAGAAAGATACGGGCCTGCCAAAACAGGTTGTTTCACCGATGGATGCAAAAATGGCTAAGTAGCCTTAGAAAGATGTTTGTATTGAATTATGGGTTAGAGTAAATGCCCGCAGCACATGGGGGTCTTGTAGATTGGTCTTCGGCATACCTGAACATATCTTCATATTGTCTTGGAAGTGGATGAAGAAACAAATATGGACCTGCCAAAAGGGTGTTTTAGGCAGATTAGGCCAAATTGAGAAATTTGTCTAAGTATGGAATTGGTGTTAAATCTGCCCAAGTGGCCTTAAGGAAATGCCCGCCATGCCTCATAGGATGATGTGAAAAATGTATTAAGAATGTGAGTCTCTAGAGTTTTGTATGGAGCATAAAACCATGTCACTTTCCTCACCAAACTACATCATATATTTAAGGAATAATTGGTCCCATCAGCCTTAGTCAAAATTGGTCCCAATAGCCTTAAGAGAATGCCCGCCACAATTCATGGTTTGAGAAGAATTCCCGCACCATGGTACCGTCCTATGGCTATCTGGTTTGGATATCTATTCATGATTTGAGTTTTCTTTAATATTTCTTGAGGAGAAAGATACAGGCTTTCCAAAACATGTTTTTTCACCGGTAGATGCAAAAATGGTTAAGTAGCCTCAGAAAGATGCTCGCCCTAAATTATGGGTTAGAGTAAATGCTCGCAACACATGGGGGTCTTGTAGAATGGTCTTCGGTATACCTTACCATGTCTTCATATTGTATTGGAAGTGGATGAATAAACAGTTATGGACCTGCCAAAAGGGTGTTTTAGGAAGATTAGACCAAATTGAGAAATTTGTCTAAGTATGGAATTCGTGTTAAATCTGCCCAAGTGGCCGTATGGAAATGCCTACCATGCCTCATAGGATGATGTGAAATATGGATTGAGAATGTGAGTATCTAGAGTGTTGTATGGAGCATACAAACATGTCACTTGCCTCATTAGAGAGTCTCTAAGGAGGAAGATGTCAACCTGCCAAAAGTGCCTCCCAACCATATTTGCACTATTCCGGTATTGGCAAAACTGCCTAAGTGGCTTCACGGAAATTCCTGCCAGAGATTGTCCTGATGATGATAAATTTATCTGAGGGCATGGGTTTGTTCTTTGATGAAGTGGCTATATTTCCATGTTTTTAGGTTTTCTTATGGTGACCAGATGAGGATAATAGCAATCTATCAAAATAGAAGAAAAACCTTTTTGCATATTCAAAAGTATGAAAAATTGACTAAGTGTTAAGAACAGGAGTTTGAGAGGTCAGTTGGAAATGATCACTAAGGACTGTCTTTGTGCAATTAAATTCATCGAATTTAATGGATCCATTCTTAGCTAAGTTTTCCATCTGCTCATGACTTCAGGTCTCCATAGGGTGTTCACACATGTGAAATAGGAGTCTGCCAAAATAGGAAGAAATATGTTTTGATGATCAAAAGAAGTTAAGAAGTTATTTTGATATGCCCTCCAAAGGCTCAGGTTGTCTCAGTAAATTCTAAGGGTGACATGGTCTTGTTGCCTAGTGGATTGGCTATCCAACCATACCTTCAATTTGGTTAGTGATGGACAGATGACAAAAATATGAGTCTCATGATGTGATGAGGTTGGAAAGACACATGATGGTGTCCTAATGTCTCATGACGTCTTTATTACATTCTGATAGTGGTTTGCAAGAGTATGATCATTTTGGGAATTTGACTAAGTGATGAAAAACTGTCCTAAAGTGACTGTGTTATGAAAATGTCCACAATAATTCATTAGAAGAAGAAAATGCCTGCTGAGGAGAGACAAAGAAGCTTCAGAGGATGAAAGTGGTCCTGATGGAATATACATGTTGGCCTCTACCAATTGGGTGTCTCACACCTCAAATTGGATGAAAATAAAAATCTCATCACGTTGACCTCAGGTATGATAATAATTCTGGTAAAAATGAGTAAGTGACCTCAATAAAATGCTCGCCATTTCCAGTAGTTGATGGATTAAATTGTTCTGAGGGTATGGGTCTCTAGAGTGTTGATTTGTGCATCTAACCACATCATTATTTTGTCCAAAAAATCTCTGAAGATGAAGTTACTAGTATGCCTAAAGTTCCCTCTGGCTTGTTTTTCTCTAGTCTAGTAAAATGCCCGCTCGACTCAGAAGAAGATGAGTCTGAAGGGGAAATCGGTTTGGTTGCGTTGAATGGGATGTACTACATCATATGGTATCATTTGTTCAAGATTTAGTGAAAATAAAAATCCCTCATGTTGACTTAGGGTTTTGTAATTTTCTCCAGTGGTAAATCTGTAGTTTAAAATGCTATTTTCAAATGCCCACCAGATGATGTGTGTGTGTCAATTAATTCATCAAATGACATGTATTTGTTCCTTGTTGAAGTGTTTATCCAGTCATTGTTTTAGTTTTCCCTATGGAGGTCACATCAGTGAAAAATTAACCTTCCATGTTGGAAAAAAATAATGTTCACACAGCGTATGAGTTTGCCTGCACATAGCTTAAAAAATATATAATAAAAAAGTTTTTCAGATGCCCGCACAAGCCAAAGATTTAAATAGAGATTGCTAAGCTAGTTAATTAAAAAAATATGAAATAAATAAAAGACATAAACAAAACATAGTTTATTATTTAATTAACATACATAAATTTAATTTATTTCGAAGAGATTAATGCTTTCTTTCACAACCTACAAGCAGTCTCGTATTGATCACTGAAAACATTGGATTCGGAGATGAATTCTCTATAATGTTATCTTATATGTCGATAAATACAAAACTCCACCTTACAAAAAAAATCATTAACTTTTGACAAATACATGTATACAGAGTGATATGCCAACTAAAAAGCATTTTTCATTATATGCTGATAAATACAAAACTCCATCATACAAATATTGTTTTTCAATAACTGTCGATAAATACATATATAAATTGATTTATAGATGTCTAGCATGTTTCAGAGATGGCTGCAATCCAGCCTCTTGAGCAGAAGACAAATCTGATTTGTCTCTCTTGCCTTTCGTAGAAGACTGTAATTGTACTGGAGCTAGACAAGGCACTTATTGCAATTTCTTTTCAAGCTCTTTAACTCTCTCTGAAACTCTTTTTAAATTTTCAAGCAAAACATTTCTTTTCGCCATCAGTTTGTTCAACATTTCCACATTTTTCTTATACTTCATTGATTCCTATTCTTCCTTGACCTCCGATTTGTCTCTGGTATGTTTCAACTGGTTTTTAACTTCAGTCAATTCACATTTCAGATTATGTATTTCTTTCTCCTGCTCTTTTTCCCTCAACTTTGTCTTGTTGGGAAGGACATGAATTGCACTCATTGTAGTAGCAAACCCTTTTAATTCCTTCTCCAAATCAACTATTCTAGATTTAAGTGTTTGAATTTCCATATCACATCCCAAATGTTGAACTTTTCTACCTTCTAAGAGTTCTGATTCTACCTCCCTTATTTTTGCATCTTTCCCGACCATCTTCTCTTTCATTTCTTTATGCAATGGTGATGAGCCATACAAATCACCTAGTGCAAGGCTCGACGAGAAGCTTTCTTGTAGCATCTTCTCTCATCTTGCTAAGGAATTCTCTCTCTCTTCTAAGGACATTGCACCTCTAAGTGTATTTTTCCTTCTACCCTTACCCTTACCCTTACCCTTACCCTTACCATCGTCTCCTTTGGTACCCTTACCTTCACCCTCACCACCTTCTTTACTGGAATTTTTTTTTTCCTCTACTTTTTTTTTTAATTTTCAAATTTTCAGAGATCCTTGCTAACCTTTTTCCTTTTGGCTTATCAGCTTGCCTAGAAATGGTTTTTCTCAAACTGGAAATTATTGATTCTAATTCTACAATTTTTTTTCCATGGCTTCCCTCCCACTCTTTCAACTTAAACTGATATTCTTGTACTACCTGTTCATATTCTTTAATTTTCTTCTCCATTACCTGTAAATGAACCATTTCTATCCTCACTGGTGGTACATTGAGAACAGGTGGTCTTTTTTCAACTCTTCTTTGAGTTCACTCGCTTCAACATTAGCTTTTTCCAAATCCTCTTCATATGAAACCCTCATGGACTGAATTTATTTTTTAGCAACATCAGTGTGTTTATCTACTTCTTCATATAATAATTTAATCGTTTCTTCTTTCCCTTTTATAATTATGTCTGCTTTGAAATGATTATCCACAACTGTCTTCTGCAATGCTGCTATCTGTTTTAGGCATTGTAAAATATTATCATCTTTTCTCAAGCACTCTTCCACCCAATTGCATATATAGGAAGCTTGTTCCTTGAAATGCTCCATTTTATCATATAGGATGAACACGTACCTACTATCAAACGTATATGATGCAATGTCTAAATGCATAGCAGAAGCCCTTGTTTCTGATTTGGAAGAACAATCATACTCAATTGCCAATTGTTTATGAAGAATTATATCAAGAATGTCTTGAGGAATGGAAAAGTGAGCAGTAGTTTGTTCCATTTCATTGCCTGTCACCTCCTCCCAATGACCTCTATCTACATGCTCCTTAAACGTTTTCAAATTTATGGCAGCACGAATTTCATCATTTGTGACCAAATCAGGGTACTCTACTCGTAATTCGCCATGGTGCTCAGGAATTTGTACTGGCGATTCCTCGTTCTGTTCAGTAGGGTGTAATGGTAATTCCCCATGGTGCTCAAGATATTGTACTAATTCCTCATTCTTCTGAGGAGACTGTACTGGCAATTCCTCATTATGTTCCCTACTTTTACGTTTCTTAACATATATTTTATGAATAGGTGGTTTTGGAAAATATATTTTTCCATGCTGGTTGATATCACCAATCTCTGTTTCAGTAGCATGGGGTTGACATAAATCAATATTTTTTTGAAGTGTTCCCAGGAAACTAAATTTAACCTTCCTTAATTAGATCTCTTGTAAGGCAGAGTGGAGTTTCTTAGACAATAGATAAGGAATATCTACAGGTATATCTTCCACCCAATGTATCACTACCTGCCGCACATTCACCTGAAATGTCAACCCTATGATGGTTTAGAATTGTCCTAAGGACAATTTGAATCAAAGTTTTGTATATTTTGGGAGGGACATCTTGCATTTTTAAACCATTCCTCAGAACATTTACTTCTCTCCTACAAATTTTACTGGCCATCTAGTTCTTCTCCTTTCCAGGGGTTTTCCTTGAGCTTAAAATCGCTCCCCCTCTGCGCGGAATATTTATAGATCGGGAAACCAAATCAGGGTCGAGGTATACCCGCTTCCAAAAACTTATGAGTTCCATATTCCCAGCATCATATTTCAAAATTACCTCATCTATATCCTCATCAACATAACTAAAAAATCCCCACAAAAACTTGAAAACTTCTACTTTCCCCAAGATAGTTTCCATACCAGGTGGCCACATCTTTGCATCTCTCCATGCATCAGATTTCTCCTGGAATTTTTTTACTCTTACCCTATCATCTGTGGACGACTGTGTTTCAACTGGGGTTGCATAGGAGGATACTCGCATTTGAGCTGCGCTCATCATGCTGGACGCCCCTGTTTGAATTTCAACCATGGTTATCCAAGTTCGAAGCGGAGGTGAGGGGATGAACGCGTACTGTATTTCAGGCTCAAAAATTCTCCCTGCATACTGATTTTCAGGCTCACAAATTCTTCCCGTAAAGATGTTTTCAGCAACAAATCAATGCTTTGCTTGGGTATGCACTTTGGAAATAAAAACATATAAAAAATGCATTTGGAAATAAAAACATATAAAGAACATCATGACATTAAAGTTATAAACACGTGCCTCTACTCTTCAACAATTAAATATCATTCATGATCTTCTTCTTCATCCAACTCAACATCTGCATCAGGATCTGGTTTAGAATACATATTCATGAAAGGCTCATTCACATCAACATCATCATCAATGGCATCTTCGCTAATATAGTCATCTACATCATCAATGAGATCATAGTCTACTAGATTTGGATGATCAACCTCTTCAACGTCTTCATCGAACACATTGACTGCAACCACCTGCTCCTGATCTGAATCATCATCATCATCTTCTTCTTCGTGATTATCTTCATCAATCTACATTATTATACTTTACTGGTCTTCCTCTTGGATTGTATCGAACAACGTATGACCAACCTGCTTTACCCGGTACCTCTGAGTAAAAGACTTGCTCACATTGACTTGGAAGAACATAAGGCTCTGTAACCGGTTCAAATGCCCATGTATTAACCATGGTAAATCCATTAGCATGCTCAATAATAGTTTTTTCAGGATCACGTTTATGCATCCATAGCATGTACCACTTCACCTCAAACAAAACTATTTTAAAGGAATTAAAATCACACTCAATTATGTCCTCCAAATTTCCATAGTACCTATTCTTAGTTTCTTCTAGATGTCTGTCACTTCTAGAGGAAACATTGGTGACCTTAAACACTACAGTTATCCCACAATCTGAAGTTTTCATCTTATCATCCAACATTTTGGTACGAAATTTATGACCATTACACCACATAGCCTTGTGATGTTTCAACTGCAACATTGACAACAAGTAAAAAATACATTGTGAATTAATAAACGTCATATAGAACTTAGAAAATATATTTGAAAACTTAAACAAACCAAATACATTGAAAAAATGGGAATTAACTAGAAAAATGCGGGTAAACAATTTACTTGCCTTTTTATCTTTTAAACCATAGGCTAAATTAACTTCCCTTTGCGACGTAAGATCAGGAAATTGATGTCAATAACAATGAGTTGTTTTAATCATCTCACTGACCCCTTCCCATGATAACCTACCAAAGCATTCTTCACAATCTTCTATCCAATGCTCCATCCAATCAAGGTTGTTTGCAATGTATAAATGTAAAGCATCCCACACTCGAGCAACTATATGAAAAAATAACAATTCACTATCATTAATTAGATATCATTACATGCATAGTTTAATACGGTTGAATATGAAAGATTAATAAAAAAAATAACAAATCAGTATGATAAAATAAAATTGGAAAAATACTTGATATGTTAATTCCGCAAAATCTAATAATTACCTTTCACAGTCCTCATTGTACCTTTCCCCAATAGGACCTCCCCTTCAAATTTGTTGATGGAGTTGAGATGCCAAATGCGAGGCACATTCATATTTTCTGCTAATTTAGGTAGATATTCACTAATATACACCATGCATTTATATACCATATATCCCTCAACCATAGAACCCTCAGGACATGCTCTTTGTCTAAGAAGATCCTTCAACAACTTCAATTGCCTCTTCACCATCCACATTGACCTTGTGTGTACCGGTCCACATAATTCAATCTCCCCAACTTGGTGTATGAGGTAGTGTTCTTGTGCATTGAAAAATGTTGGAGGTAGATATTGTTGCATTTCACACATTAGTCAGGGAATTTCTCTCTTCCAATACCTTATGTCTTCTTTATGGATTTACTTTGAGGAAAGCCACCTACAAATGATGCAATAAAATAATATCAAGCCATACATAAAATTTGCGGGCAAAACATAATATGTCTATAAGTTCCGTGGTAAATCACAGACCAAGTACATTTTCCATATAAAACATTAATTACTTACCTCATGTATTTTCCAAGAACATAAATAATTTGTTTTATGTTGTTGTCAAAGTCGTATGGGAGAGATAAAGGTAGAACATACTGTATCAAAAGACACATAGTTATTATTTATTTCCAAATAAGAGAATAAAATTAATAAAATAGTGCACACCAATAAGGAAATATATTAAAAACTCACAATTACCTTAATGAATGTATGCCAGTCATGTGTTTTAACCCCACCAAAATCACCTTTTTTTCGTTAAGATATTCTTTATGTTAGACGAAAACCCCGTCGGAAACCTGATTTTTCTAATAACCTCTTTTACAATATTGCTTTGTTGCTCCATCAAGCACCAAGGAAGACTAATATTCTGTTGATGGCCATCACCATTAGAATTAATTATCACACTTTGCAATGCGTGATTAGCTTCTTGGATGTCACTACAAATCTTTCCAATTCTTTCTTTGTCAGTCCTTCCATCTAATATTCGCCATAACAATTCTATTATGTTCTTGCCTATATGCATTGTATCAAACAAATGAACTATTTGTAGGTGCTCGTAGTATGGCAACCTACTGAATTGCATCGGGTAAATTTCCATTCCTCGTGGAAGCCCATTCTTGCCTTAACGACATTCATGAAACATCAACAAAATCAAATTAACACTAATTAATCAATATAGGTACATACCGCGCTGAACATAATTTACTAAAAAAAACAAATATTTATATAATATATGATACAAGTTGAATGTGATTGTCATTAATGTCAAAGGAGTTCAGTGAATGACAAAAGGATAACCAAAGACATGATGGCAGGGTAAACTTAGTGAAATACAAAGGAATGACAAAGGAAGTAATGACATGGAAAGTACGATGATGTGGCATGTATGGTGAGGATGGAAAGATGCATAATGGTGTTCTGATGCTTTCAAGAAGTCAGTGTTGTAATCTGACATCATTCTGGAAAAATATGGCAACTTTGTGAAACTTTGGAAATTGACTAAGTATGAAAAAGTAGTCAAAATAGTATTTTTACTACTTTTTGCAGATTGATATTTTGCATATGTGACCATTGTAAGTCAGCCTGAAAGTATGGTTGGATAGCCATTTAAACAAATAACAAATCCATGCCAATTTATGAACCTATTGACATACACCCAACATCCGGCAAGCATTTGAAAGTGGTCTTCCAAACTGCTTATTGACACTTAGACAAATCTCTTCAAACTCTAAATCACCAAGGTGATTTTATTTTTTTCATCAAGATTGGAGAGTGAGACATCCAAAATGTGAGGAAAATCATACTGACTCAACCATGCCAATATTCTCTTCTGCAACCTCATCATCTAACCTTGGCAGGCATTCAACTGGGATAGTGCAAATGAAGGTGAGAGGCACTTTTGGCAGATTGATATCTTCCTCCTCAAAGTCTCTTTGGGAAATATGAAATGATGGTTGGATGCACCAACCAACATAATAGAGCCTATCACTATCAGATAATTTTTCTAATCATCGTATGTGAGGTGGCGCGCATTTCCTTGATGCCACTTGGGCAGATTTTTCCAATAATTCCATACTTAGACAATTTGTCCAAAACCTAAGGTGGATTTTTCATTTCACCCAAAACCTAAAATAATGCTACTAGATGATGCATTACACCTTACTGAGCACACCTATGTTGTTTTCACTCCCTGCCTCATCTTCATTTTCCCTAGGCGGGCATTTTACTGAACTTTGGTGTAAGACGACCTAAAACCCTGTTTTGGTAGATCCAGATCTTCTTCCTCAAGCATTATCAAACCAATGTGAGAACATGGTCAGGTAGAAAAACATGCACCTACAATATGACCAGGTGGTGCGGTCATTTTCTTCAACCCACAAATTATGGCAGGCATTTCCCTAGAGCAATTCTAACTAATTTGACCAAAAAGCCTTCTTTTGGGAGGCTTGTATCTTCTTCTTCAAGGAGTTTTTCTGAGAACCGGGGCCATGGTCAGATAGATATTTCAACAAAATATGGGTTGGTAGTTCATAGCGGGAATTTTCTTCTTCTTATGAATTATGGTGTTCATTTTCATAAGGCAGCTGCTTTAGGGCAGTTTTCAACACTTAGTCAAAATCCCCAAATTATCATACCGTTACCAACTACTACCAGAATGTAACAGTGACATCATGAGACATTAGGACACCAACATGTTTTTTTCAACCTCATCACATATGCCATACCAACACTTATTTTTTCATTAATGACCTCCTTTGACATTAATGACAACCATACTCAACAGTGTCCAACAATACATAAATAATTTGGCATACCATGACGATTTCTATTATATTCCAAATTCCATAGGAGAGGTGTCATTCTTCATGGTTTTTTTCCATTCTCTTCTTTACCATTGAATTTTGCTTTGTCCGTAGTTCGATAAATATGGTTCTTAGGCAGAAAGTTCCTATACTCATCAAACACTTCCTTAGCTAAACTCCTTGAATGACGATATTTTATCCTAGGACCGCAAGCTGGACATGCAAATTTACCCTTTGTTTGAAGACCTACAATATATATATGAATTAGTGCAGTGAATTAGAATTACCATTTAAAATAATGCATGATATTTTCAATAGATATATATAATATTAAAGAACAAAAGAAAGTAACAATATACCACAAAAATGTGTTAACCCGGGAGCATCATGAATTGTCCATCCAAGTATTCCATGGAATTGAAATCGTCTTTGCCCTATTGGTCTAGAGATGTCATACATAGTGACGCAAGCCCATAACTTCAACAACTCATTGATAATAGGCTCAATATCTACATTCATATATTTAACCTGGTACTTACCTAATTGATCCAACATACATGATTAATTATATTTAGCTATATGTCGTTATATATAAAAGACATAATTATCATGCACAAAACAAAGAAACGAAATATTTAGTGATTAGACTTTCAAGTAAAAAAATACAAATAATTAAATACCTGGAACAATCATTGAAAACATTGTGTGATCTCTCTTGACCGACATCCAAGGAGGAAGGATATTATTTATAACAAAAACAGGCCACACTGAGTAGGTAGAACGAAGCTCTCCAAATGGATTGACACCATTAGCTTCCAACTAAAGTTTAACATTACAAGGTTCTTCTTTGAAAATTTGCCACTTTTCTTTTATGCACCTAAATGCAGACCCATCTACAGGCATTCGAAGAACATCGTCTTGACTTCTGTTCTTTGCATGGAAATCCATAAACTGTGTTATACTTTGACACCTGAACTATCGTTGGAGACATGGAATTATCGGAATATAACAAAGGACTTTGTGAGGCACCTTTTTTGTCACTTTATCGGTTCGATACCTACTTGTTTGACATTGTGGGCATTTATTTTCTAATGCATATTTTCCATAGTATATGATATGATCATTAGGAAATCCATCAATAGCTTGATACTCCATTCCAAATTCTTTCATAATCACATATATCTCTTGATATGTGCATGGTAAAATATTTGACATTGGTAATAGAATTCACCTAACAATCTACAAAATTCAAAAGAATAAGTCAATGCAAACAATATTAATCATCAATATCGCATCCATACTTTACAAATTAGATAACAATAGCAATATAGGAAAAAAGTCAACCATTTATGTACATGTGAACCTGCAGATATAAATAATTAACAAATTACATACCTTAGTATCTATGTGAGACAGGTGTTTAATAAACCATTGAAAACCTTCAAGTTCACTAACAACAATATAGCAGAAAGAATATTTGTTTTGAGACTTCATAAATAGGTTGATGTGCCTTCTCGAGTAGAGGATCAACAGCATGACTATCATCCTGGTTGTCCTCATCCATTGGAGCAAATGTGTCTTAGATCAATCCATGTATCTCATCTTCCTGATTTGTATCACTAACGTTATCTCCATCTATATCATCATTAAGAACTTGATTAGCTTGAATATTCTGATTTAGATGTTCATTACCCTGCAAATGAGTATGTCTGCTAGTACTTGGCAAATAATTCTCTGGAAGGGGGCATTTTGGGGGCATTGTCTATATATTTACAAACAACGTAGTAAAAATAGCATGTATAGAACATATAATAAAATGATAAGACATTTTACTAAAATTCATGACATGACGACTATTACAGAGAATACATTAAAAATTGAATAACCTTAGTACCAAGGGATGATATTTATAACCCCCTTCGGCGTGCCCCTTCTCCCTACAATGTCTTTCAGTTGTCGTTCTTAAAATTCTTCTTCTTTGCAAGCCCCTGCAATTAGAGCAAGGGAAATAACATTTTCCATATCCCCTCGCCTCTAATGCCGCTCTAAACTGAGCAAGATTCCTTGCATTTTCATTCATAGTGAAAAATCCTTGTAGTGACAAGTAATTGTCTTACCTACACCATACCAAACAATAACTTGTCAAATACATTAGATATAAGTATATTTCTAAATGTAGTATATTATATATGAATTTCTATAAATAAAAACATGAAGACTGTGATGAATAGGATTGTCATTGATGACAACATTAATGACAATCATTTTGGAAAAATATGGTAATTTGGTGAAAATAGGAAAATGACTAAGTGTCGGAAAACTAGCTCAAGTAGCCTTAAGAAGATTCTCCGGTTTGACGATCTAGCACATAGATTTCCTCCTTGTAATCGTATTTCCGCACCATGATTCCTCATTAACGATTCCCCACCGTTGATCTTTGTAGGGCGTTTTCCTGACTGTCGATCTCCAGATTGCGGGATTCAGGATGCGAGATGTTGAATGTCAATTTTTTCCTTTCCGCAAACTTCTTTCCGCAAGCTCCTTTCCGTAACATTCTTTCCGCAACCTTCTTTCCGCAAGCCTATTTCCACACCGTCGATCTGTTTTAGTGGAATTAGCTTCAGCCGTCCGATCTCTCCAGATTGCGGGATGTCGACTGTCCATTTTTTTCTTTCCGCAAAATTCTT
Organism: Pseudotsuga menziesii; assembly: GCA_001517045.1. Lineage (NCBI taxonomy): Eukaryota > Viridiplantae > Streptophyta > Pinopsida > Pinales > Pinaceae > Pseudotsuga > Pseudotsuga menziesii. Next base: position 163,146 of record LPNX010749050.1, on the reverse strand, counting down.
TCCATAAGCTCCTTTCCGTAAGCTTCTTTCCGTAAACCGCTTTCCGCACCGTCGATTTGTTTTAGCGGAACTAACTTCAGTCGCCCGATCTCTCCAGATTGTGGGATAAGGGATGCAGGATGCGGAAGCGTAACATTTCGACTTTCCGTAAGCTTCTTTCCACAATCTCATTTCCGCAATTTTAATTCTGCACCTTCGATCTTTTGTGGAGTCTTTCCTGACCATTGATCTTGTGGATTGTGGGATGCGGGATGCGGAATCACACTTTCCTATTTGGGACTTCCACAATTTCCTTTCTGCAACTTTGTTCCGCATTGTGGATTGCAGGATGTGGGATGTTGAATCACACTTTCCTATATTGGACTTCCGCAACTTTGTTTCCACATTTTCTTGGACCGTTGATTTCCTTGCGGATTTACCCCTGAGCGTCCATCTTGATCTTTTGCGAAACTTTGTATTTTCTGCCCAACTTATGTAAACTTGATCTTCACTATCAGATCTAGTGCGGGTCGCTCCCTAACCGTCCATTCCACAAATAATGTGGATTTGTATTCTGTCTTTGCGGATTATACAAAAACTTACTCTCATTCATCGAATCTCATGCAGATAACTATGCCACCTCATCATCGTGTAATGTCATCATTACCTTAGTGTCATGCCACATCCTCAACTATGCCATCATATTCCTTGTCATCATATGTGTCATGCCACATCCTCAACTATGCCATATTCCTCATGTCTTTCATTGAGTATGTCCTACCATCATATCCACTGGTTATTCCTTTGTCATTCGTGAACACCTTTGACATCAATGACAACTACAACCCAAATTTTCCAACAATCTCCCCCTTTGGAATTGATGGCAACCTCTAAAAATTCTCCCCCTTTGACAACAATGAAAAAGGATAACCTGTTATGCCAGTGTTGTACCTATTTTGATATAGGATTTCATGTCTTTCTACTTTCTGACAGCTCCCCCTATCATCATATCTCCCCTTTGTTAACTGAACTATGTTATTTTATCTTAACACTTCCTTTCTTGCAACAGGTTCTTGAATGATAATGATAGTTAATAGATCCATGGACTCCCCCTATTATTGTAATTCTTCTCCTTTTTCCACATTTTTGTGACAGAGTTTACACTCAGCATTTTTTGGAAAAATATGGTAATTTGGTGAAAAACAGAAAAATGACCAAGTGTTGGAAAATTGGCTTAGGTAGCCTTAAGAAAATTCCCGCCACAAATTGTGTGTTGAAGAGAATGCCCGCACCATATGGGGGTCTTGTAGATTGATATTTGGCCTTACTGGTCATGTCTTTATATTGTCTTGGATGTATCTGAGGAAGAAGTTATGAACCTGTAAAAACAATGTTCTAGGAAAATTGGACCAGATTAAGAAAATTGTCGAAGTGTTGGAAAAACTGGCTCATGTGGCCTTCAGAAAATGCCTGTCGTACCTTATAGGTGTCTGACAAAAATTATCTAAAGATATAATCCTACAGCTTGTTGAAGAGGCTATCTCACCATGGTCTCAGTTATCAAAGAAGATGTTTTATGCCAAAGATAATGGTCTTCCAAAACAGAGTTTCAGCTTGTTTTGCACTATTCCAGTACTGGAAGAACTGCCTCAGTGGCCTTAGGGAAATGCCCGCCCTATCTCATAGGATGATGAGAAAAATAATATGAAAGTGTCAGGCTATAGATTTTGGATGGGTGCATCTAACCATGGTCTCAGTTATCTTGTGGAGTGTTTTATGACAAAGATATAAATCTTCCAAAAGTAAGAAAAATATTATTTTGCATTTTAAGAACACAAGAAAATTGGTTGTTAGATTCAAGAAATTGAAAAGCCATTTTGAAATGCCCGCAAGGAGGGGTTATTTTGATGATAAAATTCATTAGGTAGCATAGGAATGTTCCTTGGTGAACTGACTATCCATCCATACCTTCAGGTTGTCTTATCATGGTCTCATATGCAAAATATCAATCTGCCAAAAATAGGAAAAATAATATTTTGCATAGTGAGAACAAAAGAAATTTGACCAAGTGTTAAAAACAAGAGTTTGAGAGGTCTGTTGGAAATGCCCTCCAAGGGCTGTATTTGTGCAAGTAAATTTATCAAATGTCATGGATCCATTCTTTGGTAAGTTTTCCATCTACTCATGACTTCGGGTCTCCATAGAGTGTTCACACGTGTGAAATAGGAGTCTGCCAAAATGGGAAGAAATATGTTTTGATGTTCAAAAGAGGTTGAGAAGCTATTTTGAAATGCTTTCCAAAGGTTGTGTGTGTGTCAACAGATTTATCTTGTGATATGGTCTTGTTCATTGTTGAAATGTCTATCTATCCATGCTTGTAGGTTTCCTTATGGTGATCACATGAGGGGAAAATCAATCTGCCAAAGTAGAAGAAATTTTTTTTTTACAAGTTAAAAACAATTTTGTCTGAGCGTTGAATTAAACAGTTTGGAAGCCTATATGCTGATGTGGACAGTATTGAAGACAAGATACTAATGGTGTATGGATATAGTTAAGACAGGGCTACAGTATGTTGTATGTTGAATGACTTGCTGAGTACAGAATGAAGACTTGCTGATTCGTATTTTTGATGTGTGTTCCTGTGGAAAACTTTGGAAGAGTGTGATGTATCAATTATAATTTGTAATCTGAAATTTGTATAGGGAGGTTGGGTGGAGCTGGGGAAAGACTTATTGGTCTTTTGACAAGTTGAATCTTGTTTGGATGTTGTAGCATCCTAGTCAGTTGTAGCTGACTGAACCATTCTGGTGGGTGGTGCCATCTTATGGGTTGTATCACATATTGGAGATTGAAGTCTGCTACTTATATAAAGATTACAAAACTATATCTTGTGTCCCTTGTGCAATGTCTTGATAATGATGTGTTTAATTGATGAATGACATGTGCCTAGTTGATATTGTTCTTTGATAAATATGTTGTTGAAGCAATTGTGAAATAATGATATAAGATTGGTAGAAAAAGTTGAAATTGATTTGAAGCCTTAGCTCACTAATTCACCCCCCCCTCTCAGTGAGCATAGTGTCTAACAGACTGAAGTTTTCATTGATGCCAACAAGTGTTGTGCAGTGGCCTTTGATTTACTCACAAGGAGACCTTGATAGTTTGGGCATTGGAACACTAGGTGGCCCAAATGGTCCAAACGAAAGTTGTCCTTCTACTATGGAAAGCGATTAACACCGTGTCAATGAACAATAGCTTAGTGGAGCATCGGGTCTATAAAAAATGAATTGGCTTAGTTGACTGGACCCTCTTGTTACAATTACTCTGGTTTAAATAAAAGGAGGGAGTTGCAGGGTTGTTAAATTCATTCGTAAGGTACATGACCTGAAGAATACAACTATTATTTTGAGCCTCAATGTTAGTTTGTATCCCCCAAAAAAGGATGCGTGCTTACATTTTATGAATTTACGGCCAGATGATTGTTGCAAAGTATGACTGATCTCTCTAGTTTTGGATATGGTTGATAAAGAAATCCGGGCTCAATCCGCGCTCAATCAATTGCAACTATAGAAAATGTGTCGAAAATGCATGAGTCGGGCGGTACAACGGACGAGCGATTCCATGCACATTCTCACATTATGCTTTCAACTATGGAAGGATTGAGTTTTTAGCCTGGAGACTCCACAGACACTTTGTGTGCTTGTCAGAGAGGGACTGGGAGGCAGCTGATGCAGCTTGTTGATCATTTTTATAAATAAAACACTTCTTTCAGATAGGGTACCCCTTCACCTAGACCCAACAAATTTGTAACAAAAAATAAAATTTTAAATCTGAGTAGAGTTGTGAAGCTTCAGTAAAAAGAGAATCCTGCTCTAACTCAGCAAGGATAATTATTAATGCCATTACAACTTGACCCGGGCGTAAAAATCCAAGAGCTATTAATGCCATTACAAATTGACCCAAGCATAAACAACCTTTGAAATTTGGAATTGGTTTCATGGGTGTGCAAAGATAGCCATATATCGTAGATATAGAGGCGAAAATTCATTGAAAATTAAAAACGTCGATATTGCCATGGTTTTTCCGCCATGATTAAAAAAAAAAAGTATTAATCGACGAATATTCAAAATGTGGAAGTATTTCATGGAAAAATCCACCCAAATGTATTAGTGCCAGCTTCATCTGGAAGGACGCAACAACCCCCTGTAGGCTTGTTTCCTGCCCTAGCTCCACCTTTCCATCCTAATATGTTTTATGTAATATGTTAGATTTCTTTCTCCCTCTATTCTCTGTCACACCCACTGGTCTCTGTCTTATGATATGGCTACATCAATCTCGATGACACAAACACTTCTCTCACTCATACTTATGCGTATAAGTATCTTCATGTTTCCTATGGACGCATCTATTTATTTAGTAAACATACCCTTTCACAATCATGCCCTCTCAAATTTGATTGTCACACCTTTTCAATAATCTGTGACTAATGATTTTTAATTAAATAATTGATTAAAAACTTCTTGATCACTTCTGATCTGCAAGCTCCCTTTTTCTCTGATCGTAGGATTCATCAAACCAATGCCTATGGAATTCCTCTCCTCCATCAGTGGGAATAATTAATCTTCAGACCTTCATGCTTCTCTTTTTCTCATGCTTGTGGGCTTCTTTTCTTCCTCTGTGAGCTCTCTGCGAGCTATACTCATCGCAGGCTCATCTGTACACATTTCTCTCACAAGACATGGTCTTCACCTTCCATCTATGAGTTTCATGTTGGACATTCTTCTTTACCATTTATGGACGCACCTCGGAATTCATTTCTGCAGCTCAGCTTAACATTTTTTTATGCTTCTGCAATATCCTTCTCCAGAATCAATCTAGGTCAGTTGATCTAATTTTGAATCTCTTAGGTCCGACGATCTAGCACATAGATTTCCTCCTCGAAATCGTATTTATGTACCATGATTACCTCATCAATGATTCCCCATCATTGATCTTCGTCAGGCATTTTCCTAACTGTCGATCTCTAGATTGCGGGATGTGGGATGTCGACTGTCCATTTTTTCCTTTTTGCAAACTTCTTTCTGCAAGCTCCTTTCTGCAAGCCTCTTTCCGCAAGCCTCTTTTCGCACAGTCGATCTATTTTAGTGGAATTAACTTTAGTTGTCCGATCTCTTTAGATTGCGGGATGTCAACTCTCCGTTTTTTCCTTTCTGCAAACTTCTTTCTGCAAGCTCCTTTCCGTAAGCTTCTTTTCGTAAGCCTCTTTCCGTACCATCGATCTGTTTTAGCGGAACTAACTTTAGCCATTTGATCTCTCTAGATTGTGGGATGCGGGATGCAGGATGTGAAAATGTAACATTTTGACTTTCCGCAATCTCCTTTCCGCAATTTTACTTCCGCACCTTCGATCTTTTGCGGAGTCTTTCTTGACCGTTGATCTTACAGATTGCGGGATGCGAGATGCAGAATCACACTTTTCTATTTTGGACTTCCGCAATTTCCTTTTCACAACTTTGTTTCCACATTGTGGATTGCGAGATGCAGGACGTTGAATCACACTTTCCTATTTTGGACTTCCGCAACTTTGTTTCCACATTGTCCTAGACCGTTGATTTCCTTGCAGATTTACCCCTGACCATCCGTCTTGATCTTTTGCAGAACATTGAATTTTCCACCTAACTTATGTAAACTTGATCTTCACCGTCAGATTTAGTGTGGGTCACTCCCTAACCGTCCATTCTAGAACTAATGCGGATTTGCATTCCATCTTTGTGGATTATACAAAAACGGATCCTCATTCATCGGATCTCATGCAGATAACTATACCACCTCATCATCGTGCCATGTCATCACTACCTTAGTTTAATGCCACATCATCATGAGGAAACCATCATATTCCATGTCATGATATGTGTCATGCCACATCCTCAACTATGCCATCATATTCCTTGTCATCATATGTGTCATGCCACATCCTCAACTATGCCATATTCCTCATGTCTTTCACTGAGTTTGTCTTGCCATCATATCCACTGGTTATTCCTTTGTCATTCATGAACACCTTTGACATCAATGATGACTATAACCCAAATTTGCCAACAAAAAGGACCAATTTAATCAGCTTGATTTTTCCTGCCAAGTTTAGCCATTTCACTCTCCAGTACTGAATCTGTCTTTTGATTTTTTGAATTACCTCTTCCTAGTTGTCTTCCTTTCTCTTGTTGAGGGAGGTGGGATCCCTAAATACTTAAAGGAAGAACAACTTCTAGCCACCTTGAAACCAGAAATCCTTGAAATTTCAAAAGTGAGGAGGGGAGAGTAGCTCTAACTATATATGCAATATTTCCTTTCTTTTGTTCCCCCCAATGTAGCTTTTACAAAAGTGGTCAGGGAGTGATTGAAATTTCTGGATATTATTTTTGAGTGGCTTTCCGAGAGGATGTTGTTATCGTCAAATTATACATGGTTGGTCACTTTAACCCCTTTAGTGATTATAATTCCAGGGAGGAAGATGCCTTCATTTTTTAATTGAGGAACATGGTAAAAGCTTCAACGACTATAATATAGAGGAAGGGAGACATGGGGTAGCCCTCTCAAAGGCCTCTAGTGGCTTTGAAGAAATTTGTTTCTCTTCCATTTATCAAAGGAGCAATCCGCGAGATGTTGATACATGATTTGACCTACTCTATTAAATCATAAGAAAATCCAAATTTTTTCACAACTCTGAAGAGAAAATTGTGCCTTACTTTGCTGAAGGCATTTGCCAAGTCTAGTTCAATTTTAATTCATTTACCGTTCCTTTCGTAGCTTGAGTGGATAGCTTATTGGATAATAATAAGATTATACATAATTTTTTCTACCAGCAATGAATCCCCCTTAATTGATCCAAATGGATATCGGTGTCCACCCACCTATTCCACTGGCTCAAAACAATTTTCCATTTTGGTAATTTTCTAGTAACTTTTCTACGGTTTTTCCGGTCCTAAACTTTCAGGGTTGTTTTGACACCCTAAATGATGTTTTTGTAAATTCATGGGGTAAATGGTCATTTCTATCATGCATTAACCCTAGCCAAAATATGTAAAGCTCAGATATACCTTTCCAATGGGCCATTGAGTACCCCAAACAGAGATTGTATGCAAAATTTATGACCCTAGGAAGTTGACAGTTCTACTAACCACCTAGGGCCTGCAAACTTTATGATGGTTCATCTGTCAGGGTTATGTTTTTGGATTTTTATGATTATTTCCCTCATGCTTATGATAAATAAGGCATTTTTTCATGAATGAGCATAGTGGCCACATCTCTTCTAAGTGATAGCTACCACCATTCTAGTTATTTTATTTTACAGTCTATTCTATTTATGCTATTTAATCGAATATGTGTTTATTGTATCATTTTGTTCCTTGCAACATATCTATGTTTATGGTAAGATATATGCTATTTCATTTCATTCTCACAAAAATATGGATCATTGATTCTCTGAAATAATCTTGGGAAGTATCCTTTTAATCCAACTTGCAATGTTTTTTGTTAAAATCTTATAAGATGCATTGCATAGAGAAGTAGGCCTAAACCTATTTAAGGAAGTCGATATCTTTTCTTTTGGAATCAAGGAAATAAAGGAGGTATCCCCCCCACAATATTCCCCCCCCCCTCCCCCCCGCTTTTAGCAATTAAGCATTCCACACAAGTCAACCTTGATAATATTCCAGTACTTTCTGTAGAAACTAATTTGAAAACCATCTAGGCCCAGAGCCTTGTCTAGCTACAATGACCAAACCATTGCTTTAGCCTCCTCTTTAGTGATATGGACTAGCGATAGGGAATTTTCCTCATTGGAAATGATATTTGAAATGTTATCACAGAGTAAAGCAGAAATTGACATGTCTTCATCCCCCCCTCCTGATACAGAGATTGAAAGTGCAGGTAAGTCTCTTCGTTTATTTACTGAGTTTATTTTATTTTCTCCCCACTTTCATTTTCTAACTCAAAAATCATGTTCCTCTTCATTCTTTCCTTGTATTGATTATGTAAGTACAATGTTTTTTTATCCACACCTTGAGCCAGAGTCTTTTAGATTTAATCCTCCACTCTTCTTCTTTTTTCTCTAGTTTTAAGTTTTTTTCTTCCAACTCTTGCTCTCTACTCATGATTTCATCTGTTATCTCACTACTCTCCATATCCTTTTGCATATTCCTCAAATATTCTTGAATTCTTCGTTTCTCTTTTCCCAAGGACGAGAGTTTATTATACTAGAGTTTTAGATCCCATTTGGTGGATTTCAAATTAGACTTCGAGATAAAACTCAGAGTATCATTTATATGAATCTCCAGGTCTACATTATGATATTCAACACGTCTTCCTCTATGTTCCATGTAGAGATGAATTTAAAGGGGAGTGGGCCCAAATTCTATGGGGTCAATAATTCTAGGAGAATGGGCCTATGATATGAAGTTGATGAAGACAAAAACTTTGTAGAAGGAATACTACCTTTTAACATGAAATAGTTACTTAGCAGAAATCAATTGAACCTAGCTTCTATATACCCTGGGCCGATTATTCAATTGATCCATTTGTAGGATCCTCTCCTTGGCTTGACATCCATAAGATTCCAGAAGATTTGAATCTCTTCAAGTTTCTCTAAAAGGACCCCTCATGTCACTTCATTAATGAATAAATTAACATTATTTATTATTTATTTATTTAAAGTTTATATGTACACACATTACATTTCCTACCCCTTTAAAATGCTTTGTCATCAAAGTATTAAAAAATTATGTATTGAAACTAGCGTGTAATGTCTTCTCATGATTCTTCATTTTTAAGCTCGTCATGGTAGATGATACAAGATTATGCGATCTTCTAAGCGCCAACTAGAACTGTCAAGTTGTGAAAGGGTCTACCCACCCTCATTTTATGTTATGCGAAAATGAATATTTATAGAACTCTTGGAGAGAACCTATTGTATTTTGTTATACACCTGAGTGGCACCTCTCCGTCCGAGTGCCGACATCCCTCATGTTGGCACACAAAAGGACACCTATGGATAGAGGTTTGTCCAAAACACTATAGCTTGGTTTATCATGAAATACATTCTCTTACCATCCACCTAGTTACTTTGTCATTTAACCATATTGAGATGTATTCGCGACTTTCCTATTATACAACTCGCGCATCATTCGCGAGTCTCGGTTGTTACAAGTCGCGCATCCTTGTATTCGCGGGTTTCTCTTATACTAAGCCGCGAATCATTCGCGGGTTGCTCTACTGCATACCCGCGTATATGTCTCAAACATTAAAACATAAAAACTTTCATTGATTGGAGATTAGTTAAGTCATTTAACTTAATTTCCTCAACTACCACAACTTCCCCAACCTTCGAAAACTGCCTTATTTCACCCATATAAATACAGGCCTTGGGGAGGGTGTGGGTTACTTACATTTGGAGAGCAAAGTTATGCTGGTGGAGTTTATACAGAAGTCTTTGGAGCAGTTGAACTCAGAATCCTTTGGTTGCAGAGGATTCCTTGTCTCAGACGCTGGGTTGTAACCGTAACTCTTTCCATTATTGATAATAAAGAGATTACTTCTTCCATATGTGTTTCATGTCTTATGATTGGATGAATGTTTATATTTCAGTATGATATATGTTTTATCTAACCTGTTTATATGTAAATGAATCATCTTGTTTCTGGAAGAGTTTTTCTTGACAAGTGAAAGAGGAGAAATCCTGAAGATTCTGGAAGTGGAACAGAGAGGAAGAGAATAGCAAGGATCGAACTTCGTTTAACAAGAGTCCTTCTAACCCTCCTATTTCCTATTCTGTACTTTAAGAATCAATTGTCTGCAAGTAATTGAGTATGTTGGTAACCCCGACCTTCGGTTATTAGGTGTATTATTCCGTACAACAGAACTGGCGACTCCACTGGGGAAGCCCTAGACTGCTGTAGGTTTTTCTGTCCCTGACCAGTCTTTGCTTGGAAGTCTGTGTGTGATTTTATATCCTGGTTTTCACTTGACTCAGCCTTTGAAAGTCCTTTGATTTTTTCTTTGTTTTTGAGAAAAATTTCACACGCATTCGCGGGTTGTCTTTATAAACAGTCGCGGATACTACTGTGCATTCGTGGGTTGTCTTTCTAGACAGTTGCGAATCATTCGCGAGTTGCGCCAAGTGACAGTCGCGAATACTCCTGGAAGTTGAGATTTTTAAGTAAAGTTTGCTTGTTCTTTTCTTGCTATGATCTCTGTTTCCTGAGTGGATTTTCCTTATGAGTGCTGGGCAGTTTGTTTGAATACCCTGGGTGATCATACTTAAAGCTTTTTCGAAAGCCCTTGAGTCTCTTTTACTTGGTTTATTTACTGTTTGCTTTCTGAAGTTTTTGGCCTGTTTGGGTACTAGGTGAAAGTGTTGTGGTCCAGATCAGTGATCGGGGTCTTGGACTCTGTTTTTCCAGTCTGTCATTTGATAGTGGCTGGTTGTCACTTGCCCTTTTTAAAGTCTGCAGTGATTTTTCGTCATTGTTCGCACCCAAGCTAAGGTTCCTAGCCTTCCTTTATTGGTTGTCTGTTGCTTCAGTTTGCCTGTTTGCTTCAGTTTGTTGCTTCTTTACAGTTTATAAGTCTCAAGTTTACTCAAGTAGAGTGCATTGTAGATGCATAATAGTTTTTGAGCATTTTTAAACGTGAAAAGAAAACATAGTTAATCTTTTGCATTGTAATTTTGCATAAGTAGTGTTTGTTTCATTTTAAAAATATTATCTCAAAAAATACAAAAATATAGGCTTAGTTTCTCTTATCATTGCTTTCAGTTCATTAAGACATATTTGAAAAATGAAAAGAAGTTTATTTTATAGTAGTAGTTTACTTTGAATGCACCTTTACTTTCATTTATTTCTTGTTGAGTCAAAACACCATACAGTATATCACTTCCATTTCCTCTTGAGTAAGAAACAACCCTCTAAAATAAACGCATAAATTAAAATTTACTAGTAAGTTTTATTTTTAGGGGCCTTTCACCTACTAGCTTAGGCTAGACTTGTGGGCTAGGGAGTGTAAACTTCCCACAAGTTATAAACTCAGACGTAGTGGACTTTTCGTTAGGTAAATCCTTGATTCTATCACTGTATCTGGGAAGCTCCTCTCAAACGGGAGTTAAACACTAGGCCGTGTGGAGGCTTGGACAGAGGAGATAGCCCTCCGAATCCTTGTCAAAACGTAACCCAGGAATTTTACGCATCTGGGGATTCTGTCCTAGACAGAGTTTCGGGCTCAACTACCCTGCCCATGCGTACGAGTTCGGCTGACGACTGTCCCCCCAGACAGCTGGTATTGTCAAGGTAGCCTTTAGTCTCTTGTCTTTTAGGGTTCCTACCTAGGTAAACCGGAAGGTTATTTCTGGTTCACCTTGAATGGGCTTGGAAGGTAACCCTTGTGGAAAGTGTAGGAGGGCGGTGGGTGATTCCTCCGCTTGTGCCTAAGAACCACCTCAAGGACGCCAAGTAATCGTTCATCAGCTTTCTTCGGGAAAGTATATCATTTACCCTGGTTTGATTGCTTGAGACTCTAGGAATTTTTTAGTGTATGCTCTGTGGATTTGCTTGTGTTTAGTTGGCCTTAGGGTGTGATTTATCAAGTTTTTAATTCTGGAGGACCATCCTTTTAGGAGGTCAAGAAGGTTGAGAAACCTTCCTCCTCTCACTGCATTGGAGCCTCCACCTTTACCTCAAAGGCAGAGATTAGACACAGAAGGTTCATTTGAACCTGTAGGAATAAGTGAAGTTCTTGGTGAACCAGAACTCATTGCTAACCGCTTTAATCTTGATACAATCGAGATAGAAGAATTGCATACTGACGAGTTTGCAAGAAATTTTAACTCCCCCTTGACTGATTTGAACGATCCTGTGATCGTGCAGGTTAGACCATTTGATTCACCAGTGCTAGGTGTCCCTGTGAGTAGAGTCATGTCTTTTGCGGAAGAAAGTTCTTTTGTGTTTACCTCAACCCTTCTGGTTGAAGGGGTACTACCTCCCCCGGTAAGTGCCCCTAGATCTAGTTTGCCTTCTACACCTTTAACTCCAGCGAGCCGGGTGGTTCAACCACCGGTTCACTCCAACATAGGAGGTACTTCTGGTAACACGGTTGCTGGGATCCCCAGTATACCTACCATTCCTTCTTCCTTCCCTTACCCTACTCAGAGTGGTCCGGTAGGATCCTCGGCATATGTCCAAGGATTTCCTTGGAATGGGGGGCACATTCCCCCATCCAGTCCATACATAGGTCCATCTCCTTCATATGTAGGAGTGCAGTTTGGGAGCAACACCTCTTACGGGCAGAGCTTCCAAACCCCTATTTCGGTCCCATATACGAGCTCTCCCTTTTCGTTGTTTAGCGGAGGGATACCTGCTCCAGTCTTTCAGACCCCTGCTTCCATGGGGACGGCCCGAACCACTTACACTGCATCTCCCACACAAAATCCTGTAGCTTATGGATGGAATCCGTTTCAAAGAAACCTTCCCACTTCACAACCGGTGGCTAGGGGCAACCCCACTTTTACCCATGGGAATTCGGGGGCAGGACCCTCTAATCCCCAAGTTGGCACATCTAGTGCACCGGTTAGGCCCAAACTTCCTTTCCTGGCAACTTTAAACTTGCCAGACTTATCAAAGTTGATGAATGAACCGGTGAGGCATGACCCCTTGTGGCCACCTGTTCCCACCAAGTTGCCCTTGGATATCCCTAAATTCGAAGGTAAAAATGGTGAAGATCCTGGGGCACATGCCACCACTTTTCACTTATGGTGTTCTTCCAATTCGTTGAATGAGGACTCAATTAGATTGAGGCTATTCCAGAGGACCTTGACAGGCACGGCGGCCAAGTGGTATATTGAATTGCCTTCAGCTGCCTTTAGTAGTTTCTGGGATTTGGCTAGTGCTTTCCTTAGCCACTTTCAGCTTCCGGTTCAATACGATTTCGGAACGGACTTGTTGTCTACTTTTAGACAAAACAAGGCTACCCACATCTCGGATCATATCCAAGAGTGGAGGAGGCGAAAGAGCCTTATCAAAGCCACCATTCCTCCTGAGTTTCTATTAGAATGGTTCCTTAAATCATTGTTGCCATACATATCTAAGGATGTTTCGACATCAGGAGTAACGAGTGAAGAAGAAGCCATACTCATGGCCCAGCAGTTAGACTTGATTTACTCACAGTCTGGGATCTTATATGAGATCATCCCCGAGGCACCGAGGCCTTCGCATGAAGCGGAGAAGCCTAAGCCTGGACCCCATGCCGATGGTGTGGTTGGGTCTGTGAACTCTCCCACCGTAGAGTCTTTATCTAAGCAACTTCACCAGTTGTCTGTTCAACAGTCTACGGCGGAGGCAGCAAAGGCTGCCCCCTCTCCCCAAAATGCAAATGTTTTTGCTCAAACCTCTCAGAAGGGCAATCAGCAGCCCGACGGGAAGAAAAAGAAGGGTAAAAAGGGAGAGGGAAAACAAAATAAGCCAAAGCCCACGAACAATGCTGATGGGGGCAAAAAACATAAGAAGAAGGTCAAGTTCCCTTGTAAGTTGTGCCAAGAGGACCACCTTACTCACCTTTGTCCCCTCATGGATCAAGCCCAGAAGCTGCTCAAAGCTCAACAACCGGCTGTCCTGAAGGATCCTTTTCCCCAAGGACAAAATTCTGCTTCAGCTTCTACCGTAGCAGGGGGCACTCAAATTTCCCCTGACCCTAATTATATCAACATGGTTCAATCCTCGACTTTGTTGCAAACCAGGAACAAAAACTATGAGAAAGAGACCGATGAGAAGGGTAAAGCTGTAGTTGAACCTTCCAACCCTCTCACTATAGAGAAACCTGCCGAGATTATGCCAAAGATACCCAAAGGTGTCTTTAAGAAGACTTTGCATAACCCAAATGCTAGGGCTGCTTCTAACTACTCCGTGGTTGAAGACTTAGCTCAAACCCCTTGTGCATTGTCAGCTTTAGAGGTGCTTCAGAGTTGTCCTGCCCAGCGGGATGCTCTCTTAGCAGCTTTAGGTAGCATGGATTCTTCGAGTCTCATGGCGAAATTCAATATGTTTGATGTCAAAATTCGCCTGCCTTACCATGTAGCCCTATCAATAGATGTCGTCCATGGTGGTAAGACCATTGGAAGGGTAGTTGTTGATGAGGGAGCCTCTACATGTGTTATGTCCCTGGCCTGCTGGAAAGCTCTTGGATCCCCAGAGCTGGTCCCGTCAAACACTTTACTTACTGCTTTCGATGGAAGATCTTTTCGTCCGCATGGTATCCTGCCCGCTTTCGAGCTTAAGTTGTCAGGAAAAGCAGTGTCTATTGAAGTTGAAGTGATTGATGCTCCTTTGGACTACAATTTTCTTCTAGGAAGGAATTGGACTTATGCAATGACTGTTGTTGCATCGGTTGTTCTTCGTGTCGTGGTTTTTCCACATGAGGGCAAGTTGGTTACTGTTGACCAACTTGATTTTACCCGAAAAGGCCATTTAGAGTCTAAGGAATCCACTGTGCCATTGGTTGATCAGGTAAAAACTGCTGCACAGAGCTTGGGGGCTGGAATGTATACATCATTAATGGGCACATTCGATTTTCCAGCCCTGGTTAACTACATTGGTTCTACTACTGTGGGGAAGTCCATCGCTTCGATTGTCAATAGGACTGATCCTTGGGCCCTCCCAACTCCCCATGAACCTGAAGTGCCCTTATCGGCAGTGGAGGTGGCCTATCAAGCCATCACTCAAGCCACTGTTGATCCTATTCCAGATCCTTTATTAGTCTCGGATGATCTGGAAGAGGTCTATTTGCCTACATGGGCAGAAAACTCTTCACATTCCATAGATTACTTAGATACAGTTTTACCTTCGGATGAAGCTATTCTGGAAGCCATGAGTGGACGTGATAAGATTTGTGAGGATCTTCATCATCGATCCTATTTTCTTCCAGATCTAAGCAAGATAGAAAACCAAGAGTTTAAAGTGAGACTGTCAGATGATATTAAGGTACCCATCAACCCTTTGCCTAGGGAAGGAGTGTTTGCTGAGGGGAATATGGAAAACATTTCCGCCACTATACCCATCTATATCTCTGTGAACCCATATGTCGTGGAAAAAATCTATATAGGTGCAAACTGCTCTCCGGAGGAGATTGCCATCTACACTGCCCTTTTCAAGGAATTCTGCGATATCTTTGCCTGTTCATATGAGGAGATGCCAGGCATTAATCCATCTATTGTTCAACATGAAATCCGAACCTACCCTGATGCTAAACCAGTTCGACAGAAATTGAGACCCGTGAACCCGCGTAAAGCGGCGGCTGTGAAGGCTGAAGTTGAAAAGCTCTTGAAAGCTGGTTTTATATATCCCATAGCTTTGAATGAATGGGTGTCCAACCCTGTTCCTGTTGATAAAAAGCAAGGGACTATTCGCATTTGTACGAACTTTAGAGATCTAAATAAAGCCTGTCCTAAGGACAACTACCCTACACCATTTATTGACCAGATCATAGATGCATGTGCAGGGAGTGAGGTTTTTTCGTTTATGGATGGTTTCTCCGGCTATAATCAAATCCAAATCAAATCGGAAGACCAGCATAAAACTACTTTTATTTGCCCTTGGGGTACATTCACGTATAGGAAAATGCCCTTTGGATTGAAAAATGCTGGGGCTAACTTTCAACGAGCCATGAACTTTGCTTTTCACGACATAAAAACCATTGTTGAACCATACCTAGATGATTTTCCCGCACATTCTCGTAAGAGGATCCAACATACAGATCATTTACGGTTAATTTTTGAACGATGCAGATATTATAAAATTCGCTTGAATCCCCACAAGTGTGTCTTCTGCATCGAGTCAGGAAGATTACTCAGATTCATTGTCTCTAGCATAGGCATCCAGGTGGATCCCTTAAAAGTTGAGGCCATTGTAAATCTGCCTCCTCCTCGTTCTCTCAGGCAACTTCAAAGCCTGCAAGGAAAGTCTAACTTCCTTCGACGTTTTATCGTTAATTATGCCAAGATCACTAGAGGTTTCATGCGCTTGCTTAAGCAGGACACCCCATTTGTATGGGATGAAACTGCACAACCTGCGTTCGAGGCATTGAAAAAATCTTTGTTGTCGGCTCCTTTATTACGTCCACCAGATTATTCTAGGGATTTTATATTATATCTGGCCGCGTCGGAGTCGACCATTGGGGTAGTTCTAGTTCAGGAGGACGATAAGCTTGTTGAGCATGTCGTTTATTATCTTAGCCATGCTTTGGCCAGACTTGAGCTTAGATACTCCCACGTCGAGAATTTAGCCTTAGCAGCTGTTTACGTTGTACAGAGGTTACGGCACTACATTTTACTGAGGACCACTACAGTAGTGGCGGATGTAAATCCTTTCCACTATGTTTTATCCCGACGAATTGTTGGGGGAAATTTAATAAATGGATAGTCATTCTTCAGGAGTTTGACCTGGATTTTCAGTCCACCAAGTCTAAAAATTCCTTAGTTTTTGCTGAGCTAATAGCAGAATTTCCCACTGAAGAGAATGTAGTTGTTGAAGATGACTCATTCCCAGATGAGCACATCTTCCTGATATCATCCTATGATCCTTGGTACGGGGATATTCTTATATATCTCCAGACTTTGAAGTATCCTACCGCTTACACTAGGGAGGAACGACGTAAGTTATGCCTTCATGCCAAAAACTACCTCATTATAGGAGATACATTATATCGACGAGGGGTAGATTCTGTCTTGCGTCGCTGCCTTACTCATGAGGAAGCGGAGATTGTCCTAAATGATTCTCATAGTGGAGCGTGTGGGGGTCATTCATCTGGGTTAGCAACGGCCCAGAAGATATTATGTGCCAGTTATTTCTGGCCCACGATCTTTAAATATTTTGTGGAAGCCGTGAAGCGTTGTCATCCTTGTTAGCTTTACACCAGAAAGATGCGGTCGCATCCTGCTCCCTTATTTCCTGTTGTCTCGGTAGGCCCCTTCATGAAATGGGGGATAGATTATATGACCTGCAACCCAGTCTCGGCTGGGGGGCACAAATACATCATTGTCATTGTTGACTATTTTATGAAATGGGCAGAGGCAATGCCTACTTTTAAAGACAACAGGGAAACAACAACTTTCTTTGTTTTCAATCAGATTATTGCAAGGTTTGGTATTCCCAAAGTGATTGTCACTGACCATGGCAGTCATTTTCAAAATAACATGATGACGGAACTGACCACCATGCTCGGATTTAGACAAGAACATTCTTCTCCTTATTATCCGCAAGCAAATGGTCAGGTTAAGGCTGTAAACAAGACGCTAAAAACTATCCTTAAACGGACGATTGATGTAGCTCGTTCTAATTGGCATATCATGTTATATCCTGCTCTTTGGGCTTACAGAACTAACGTTAAGACTACCACAGGTTTTTCACCTTTCCAACTCGTTCACGGGGTGGAAGC
The DNA here is from genome assembly GCA_001517045.1 of Pseudotsuga menziesii. NCBI lineage: Eukaryota > Viridiplantae > Streptophyta > Pinopsida > Pinales > Pinaceae > Pseudotsuga > Pseudotsuga menziesii. The sequence continues at coordinate 145,695 of LPNX010749050.1, read as the reverse complement.
AGTCACTCTGATTGAATGCGAAATCCCGTCTTTGAAAATAGCCATTCACGTGCTACCTGATACGACTGAGCTTGAAGAACGTCTATTACATTTAGAACACCTTGATGAGCAACGTAGAGATGCATTGACTGCGAACCAAGCTCATAAAAATAGGGTTAAAACTCAATATGATAAAACGGTCAAACCTAGGGTTTTCTCTGAAGGGGATCTTGTCTTGCTTTGGGACCAAGATAAAGAACCTCTGGGGGCAGGAAAATTCAAGGCTATGTGGTTAGGACCCTATGTCGTGTCGAAGGTATTAAGTAAAGGCGCATATGAATTGATTGATTATGAAGGGAATAAGCTGCCTGAGCCTAGAAATGGGCTCTACCTAAAGAAGTACTATGCTTAGGCTTAGCACTTTTTCTTGTATTTTTATTGTATGTATCTTATGTACATTAGGTTGTTAGCTTTGTTTTTTATTATCTGTTGGTTGTTGCAGATGTCTTCCGAAATGTATGTAGGTTTCACTGATGGCGCCATTCGTCACACTTGTAACCTAGCTTCAGCAGCATGGGTTATCTATTCTCCCACAGGACAGCTTGTTGCCGCGGGTGGCGCTTGTCTTGGTCCTGCTTCTAATAATGTTGCTGAGTATAGGGCTGTTATTGAGCTCCTATGGGATGCTTTGTCGCGTGGCATTACCCAGCTTGAAGTCCATTTGGATTCTCAGTTGGTAGTTTCCCAACTCAATAGAACTTATCAGATACGAAATCCTATCTTGTTACGTCAGTTTATGCAAATTTGTTTACTGGAAAGACATTTTGAAGTTATTACTTTCAATCATATTCCACGAAACCAAAATTCATTGAATGACGCATATGCTGATTATATTTTGGATTGGCATCTCACACACATTCCATAAAAATTACAGCAAACACATAAAAAACACTTGTAAATAAGCCGACAACCAACATCATATATATATATGTACAAATAATCTGTTTGTAGATAGATCGAGTCTGATCCGTAGATCCCAAAATATACAAAAATATGGATCATCATCCATCAAAATGCCCTAGAACTAAGCCTAGCCACCCTGGCCACTAGGACCACCTTGGTCCCTATGATCTCTATGCACCCTGGCTTCCTCAGCCTCCTCGGCTTCGGCAGCCTCGACCGCATCTCTGTATACAAGTACTGCTCTAGCTACTCATCTGAAAAGACGTGGCCAAACTGGTGGAACCCCAACTACAAACTCCTGCATGGCCGCAGGGATATGCTCGATCCGTATAGTGGGAACTCGTTGGGTTACCCTAGTATAGTGGGAACTCGTTGGGTCTCCTCCTACAACTGGACGCATGAATATGCGGGGGTGCCCTTCAGGGCGGACTGGTCCAATATCTGCATTTTGACACATAAATCGGATTAAGACTTGTACATGTATATATCACTATCATTTGAAAAATTCATAAAAATTTGATAATGATAAAAAATTAAAAAATTACTTACCCATATCGCCCCATATTGCTCCTGGAGGGAGAATGAGATTGGGATCACCTAGGAAATCCATCCCGGCATATGGAAACTACTCCAATGCCGGCAGCTGTCGTTCCCACCATGTGTAAAAGTCATCGTCATATACACTCTGTACTACATCTCCTCCTCTGTGACGGAGGAAGATGTCCCCCCACCGACTCAGCCTCGGCTGACGTGGATGTCTGACCTGTAGTGGTATAGCAGGGCTCATAGCTGGCACTCTCTCGAAGAAGAACGCTACTAGTATACTCGCATAGCCAAAGTTCTTGCGTCTTCCTCTCTTGCAGTCAGATAATTGCCTCTTCATGATGGGGGCAATTCCTGAGCACCAGTCATAGAGAGTGCCTCTAAAGCAATCAACTGCCACCCTCATTTGATTCCTGGTGGCCATGTGTAACCCTGATGACCCTGCAAGTCTCACAATAGTACTGGCCAATACCTGCAGAGTGAAATCCTGGATGTCTTCAATGAGAACACTGCTCCCTTTCTTCTGAGTACCTGGTATGCAGAACATGTCAACATAGTTTTGGACACTCAAGGGGTCCCCGCCCCTACCAGTGCCCTCCAAGTTCACAGGTGCTCCCCGTTGTGACGACCCGGTAATGAAGTAGATATCTTCCACGGTAAGCTCTAAGGTCTCACCCTGAAGATTGAACATACCCAACTCATGGTCCCAGTAATTGACCAAGAATTCCAATATGCGGACATTGGCCCGCATGGGCGAGGTACAAAAGAACTTCAGCAAACCACAAGTCCTCAATGCTTGTATGGTGGGAACATTGTGGAGCGCCGCATGATCCATTGCTTCATGCTCTCTCTCTCTCTCCACTCCAGAACCATGTTTTCCTGGCAAATACAAAGAATTTGGATTCAGTATTTCACAATCAAAATCTGAAAATTTTGTACATTTTTAAAGCTTTGCCCTTTTGCGCAGCATTCGCGACTGTCCCTTTAGACAGGTCGCGAATCATTCGCAACTGTCCAGTTGGACAACCCGCGCATGAAACGCGCATTCATGACTCTCCTATGCAGCAACCCGCAAATGCACACTGCGGTAGTTTTGGGCTGCTGATAAATAATGAATTCACCATTAATTTTAAAATTTGCTTGGATCAAATTAAAGGGCTTCGGGTGTAGAGTTACCTGAAGGTGACGGTTCTTGATTCTGACGGTCCAATTGTCCTCGGCGATCGATCAAAGGTAGAGGGTATTCTTGCTCTTTATGGTTCAAAAAGTTCAAATGGTATGAAATTTTTTAATTTTCATTCTATTTATAGAAATAATATTTCAAAAAGTGGGTTTTTATCCTATAGTTTGAAATGATAATCAACTAATGCCATACTTTTGTCCCCTGGAACAGGTTTATCAACTTTTACAAAATGTTGTTGCTCTAATAGGGTGGTTTCGCTATTTCCGACACATGTTGGCATCTTATCACTCCACATTAACCTTAGTATTTAACATTTTGCCACGGACTATGGTATTCTAAGCCATTAGTCCCTTGTCTCTACCATTGTTCTTCCGTGGCTAGGGCCCTTATTTCATGAGTATCATCTTTATATGCCTTTGTCATCTTTTGCTGCTCATGCCACCACTGTTTCAGGCCCAGGGGTGTCCTCTTAGCTATTTTTCACGCAAAATAGAGCTTCTTCTGAACCTCTTTTTACAAGCTATCCTTTTATAGGACTCCCCATCCTTATGGAGTTTCTTTAGGCCCAGGGTTGACTCCTTCAAAACAGACTTGACTGCCGAGTTATCTTGTCCATTCAAGCTCGTTAAGAACATGTGAACAGGCATCCGCATTGGTGGTAGGTTATCTCTTTCTCGGATAATGCGGAATAATACGAGAAAGGATCACTCTCTTTTCTTTTGAATTGAGAAGAGTATTCTCAGGCATAGGTTTATCACTTTTCCGGACCTGACGGACTAAATTTACGGAAAAGGAACACCCAGTTTGAGCTTAGTTTTCTCTTTTTTGTGCTCTAGACTCAAACATGAAAAAGATTCCGAGTGTACTTTGTGTCTTTGTCATGCTTGTTAAACACTAAAGAACAAAGCAACGAGTTTATTGTTGTAAGCCCCATTTCTTGTAACCAAATGGATCTTTCCGAGTGATCTTGCTTTCCTTCACACTCGTAAAACTCAAGCTATTTATGTTGTTCTGGAAGGAGCGTTGGGTAGGTGGTAATTTAACCTTTTTCGGACCTCCCTGACTAAGTACGAAAAAGGTTCACCTTTTCTTCTTCGGAAGTTAAGAGAGTTCTTCTGTGGTTTGTTTTATACTTTTTCGGCCTCAGGAGACTAAATTGGACGAAAAAGGACCCTCCTTGGAGTCTTCTTTGGCATTTTCAGACTCTCTAAATGTGAAAATACCGGTTGAACATGTACTAGTTTGGGCTCATTAAATCCACGAATCAGTGTATCAAGCATTATTTTCCCATCTCTTCAAGCTTGTTAAAAAATGAACAGGGAACCGAGTTTACTTTCCTGGACTCGTTAAAATTTAACAGGGAAGGTAAGGAAGAAGTTTTCTCTTGTTTTCAGTAATGGCAGCATGTCGTCCTTGAACATAGCACTCTTTGCTTTCCGATATCCATGTTTCAGTATACACTTGTGTTCAGCTATCACTTTGAGTTTCTTACTCCTCCTCTTGTCCATTATACCTGGGGAATCTGATCATGTCTCCTACATGACAGATAAGTCTATTTGTTCTATCTATCAGTTGTATGCTACCTTGGGTCATCTCTGTGTTGTGCTCACTGTTCAAGGACTATACCCAATGTCTGATCTATCACCTGATCCCATCATTGTTATATCTATATCTATTTGTGTCTCTCTTCTTTTGCCCAGTTCCTAGTCACTCTTGTGATCCGTTGGAGGATCTGTTGCCTTCCCTATCACAGCATGGTTCCGTTTTCAGTACTTCCTGATGGAGAAGACCTAGAGTTTTGATGATCATACCTTAGGATTCACTTTCATTATTGGTGAATTCATTTGCTTCAGTTGTCAATTATCACCTATTGGTTGACAAACTGTTGAATCCTCTCCATGTTCGACTTCAGCTTACCCTTATTCACATGGCTTGGATTGTACTGGTTCTTTGGGATCCTTTATGAAGACCTTAGTTCACACTTATGGACTAAGTTGCGCAAGATTATGTTCTATTGATCTACACAGCTTCCAGATCTTTGAAGACTCATCATTATTGTATATTGTGGCTTCGATCCACCTTTTGTAATATACGTGGTTTTATACCCGTATCATATGATGTACTCAAATATTGTAAAGGAGCTAGTGTTCCAGTAAATTGAACATAGCATCCCCAGATGTAACTTTGTATATGACATTCTTATGTATTTGTTTCAGGTACTCTCTCTGCTCCATTGTATTTCTGAGTTCTTCAACGCTAACTATTATAATGTATTTCGGTGATCGCTTCCCTCTGACCTCACACATTAGGGGGCATCTATTATACACCTGAGTGGCACCTCTCCGTCTGAGTGCTGACATCCCTCATGTTGGCACACAAAAGGACACCTATGGATAGAGGTTTTTCCAAAACACTATAGCTTGGTTTATCATGAAATACATTCTCTTACCATCCACCTAGTTACTTTGTCATTTAACCATATTGAGATGTATTCGCGACTTTCCTATTATACAACTCGTGCATCATTCGTGAGTCTCAGTTGTTACAAGTCACGCATCCTTGTATTCGCGGGTTTCTCTTATACTAAGCCGCGAATCATTCGCGGGTTGCTCTACTGCATACCCACATATATGTCTCAAACATTAAAACATAAAAACTTTCGTTGATTGGAGATTAGTTAAGTCATTTAAATTAATTTCCTCAACTACCACAACTTCCCCAACCTTCGAAAACTGCCTTATTTCACCCATATAAATACAGGCCTTGGGGAGGGTGTGGGTTACTTACACTTGGAGAGAAAAGTTATGCTGGTGGAGTTTATACAGAAGTCTTTGGAGCAGTTGAACTCGGAATCCTTTGGTTGCAGAGGAGTCCTTGTCTCAGACGTTGGGTTGTAACCTTAACTCTTTCCATTATTGATAATAAAGAGATTACTTCTTCCATATGTGTTTCATGTCTTATGATTGGATGAATGTTTATATTTCAGTATGATATATGTTTTATCTAACCTGTTTATATGTACATGAATCATCTTGTTTCTGGAAGAGTTTTTCTTGACAGGTGAAAGAGGAGCAATCCTGAAGATTCTGGAAGTGGAACAAAGAGGAAGAGAATAGCAAGGATCAAACTTCGTTTAACAAGTAAGTCCTTCTAACCCTCCTATTTCCTATTCTGTACTTTAAGAATCAATTGTCTGCAAGTAATTGAGTATGTTGGTAACCCCGACCTTCGGTTATTAGGTGTATTATTCCGTACAACATATTTCTGTTTCCAAGATGAATTCTACTTTTAGATCAATTTGTACCGATATGTGTATTCTTTGAAACATAAGTCAACTACTTTTGTTGATGTTAGTATATTTATTGGTTAAGGAAACAATTCTTATGATTAGGATGTCGATACAATGTATTAACAATCTTATCTTTCTTCTTCATATTTGTAAAGTCTTCTTCATTCAAATTTTGTAGTATGTCTTCCTTGCATACTTGTGATGCTTTATTTATCATCAGATGCTTATTAATAGAGATACTTGGAATTTCCATCATTTGTACTTCAACATTAGATTACATCCCTACTTCAACTAGATCAATTATTGTTCCTTAGTCCATTGTTGGTTCCTTGTTGGCACATAGATCTAAGCTTGGCTCTATTTTATTTTCATCCTTCAACTTCTTGATTTGTGTAAGAAAATTTTGATTATGATTCCTTAGGCAAAAAAATTCTTCATCATTTTTTACGTTATCAAATTCAAGGTTTTGATTCTCTAACTTCTCATACTTAAAACTTTTGATTTGTTCAAGCAATTTATGACTATGCATCTTTAGGGAAGAATTGTTTTCATCTTTTTCTGATAAACTCTTGTTGAGTTTGTCCTTGATATCTGGATTCCCCTATTCTAATTTTTGGTTGCGTTGCTTTGAACCTTTTGTCTTTCTGATTTCTAACAAATATTTTCTTATTGCGATTTTTTAGGAAAGAAATTTCTGTCTTTATTAGTGACCACCTTGTCAAATTATTTTCCCATCCTTTATATTGACTTTTGATTATAACAGAGGATCACCTTTGATATCTCTTCAAGGTCTTCTAATGAGAGTGCTATAGACTTCATTGTAACATCCTGCAAAGTTATCTTTTTCATCTTATGGGAGAATCTCAAGAACTTCTTCTTCACATTTGGAAAGAAAGTTCCCAATGCTCCCATCCAACATCAACCTAAATTATGTTTCTATATTCATTCCACAAGGATAATGAATTGTGATATGAAATCATAATCTCCAATATTTAGTTGTAAATTAATTATTTCATATTGTTTTTCATCCCAAGGGTCTACTGTTTCAACAATATTTGACTCAAGAATCAATTATAACTAATTAAGAAATTCAGCACTGCTATAATTTTTTACATTCAACATTAACAATATAAATAGAAATATATTTCACTCTAGTTGTTCATTTTCTTCTAAATGACACTACAACACAAGTTTTTGAAGTGCTAAAAAATATCCCTACTTTCTCACTATTAAACTTTGTTTTCTTTTGTCAATGTTTCAACCCAAAAACACCTTGATATTTCTTTTTTTTTAAATTTGTCTCTCTTTTATAATCCCCACACATATATATAATTTTTTATAATATTACTTGATATCACTTTTACTTAATATATGTCACCATATAATATAAAATTCATTCTTCGTTATTAGCTATAAATTTTTTAGAACTTTATATCAACTCTTCATTTACTTTTAAAGAGAATCTTTTTTTACTTGAACTTTTCACCACTTTGAAGAAATTGGAAGCATTCCTTTTTATTAATTTTTTGTCATGTACTTAAAACTTTGCTTTATATATCCCCAATGTAGAATACTTTTATTCTTTATTTTTTTCTAATTATGTAAATAAAGATTTGGCCACCAACCAAAAGTAACTATATGTTTTTATCTTATTATTCTTTGTTTTTTACTTCTCTTTCTTTTTTATTTTTTATTTTTTATTTTTCTCTTTTTATTTATTATTCAATTAATTTTGTGTCAATAGCTTTGGGCCAAGAAGCTCTAAAATGATTTGCCACTAGCAACAATAAATTTGACCACAATCCAATGATACCAATGAAATGAACCAATCTAGTTCAAACACAAAATATTCAAAATAGATAAGACAATAGAAAAGAATCCATACAGATAAGAATATAGAATATAACACGAGAAGATAAGATATATGAGACATGGTACAATGCCGTGAGATGTCGTGCTTAAATAAGTATTGATTAAACACCATGGATGAATAGACATGTCTTTTCATTAGGTCATGTCACTTCATTAATGAACTGTTGTTGTTGTTGTTATTATTATTATTATTATTAATTTTCTTCTCAAGCGAATTAGAATAGAAATATATTTTGATCTTCATTTTTTTCATTTCATTATATATATGTTTAAATGTAATTGTAATAGTACTTTAAATGATATCAAGATAACGAAATGACAACCTCCTTCTCTATCTTGTAATGGTTAAGCTAAAAATATGCATCTTTATTCCATCTTTTTTTAAATTCCAAGTGATTTTTACTAGTATTTGAAACTACATTAGTAAGTATTTCATTTTTCATATTTTTTTAATAACGATTATTTATATTAATAAAATACTTGCTACAACCCTGCAAATACTTGTACAACCTTTATGGATTTACAAAAAAATTCTCAACATTAAATTTAATGGTAAATGAGATAGCAGTGTTTTAGGCATGTTATGCTCCAAAAATAACTAGTTCTTCATGTGTCAAGACTTTCAAGAGCATAATGTTACGTACAAGACCTATAGTAAAATAGAATTATAAAATATAAATTAGCAAGTGCATAATTAAAAACCTATCAGAAAGATAACTATTGACTCCACCTAACTAATAGTGTCCAACTCCTCTTAAGAGTCTCCATGGTTCTTGTCATGTAGAGAGGTTGTCGAAATTATCTCATTGGGGGGAGATTATCAAAGTTACTTACATGGATAAGGAGGTCATGTATTATAGAGAGGGAGGATTCTAATTCCACATATTTGATTATGCAAATGAAGATAAAGATCCTATATTTTTGCTCCCGTTCTTGTAATTCGAGAGATTGTTTTATATATTTGAAATTGAACTCATCTAAATATTTATTCCTTGAACTCTATAATAGGTGAGAAATTCTGATTTTTGTAGAATGTCCTCTTGAGGTGGTGCCTCAAGGCAACTAAGGTTGATAAGTAAACAAAGAAATTGTTGAATGAGGAGGTTTACAAGAATCCTCTAATATCTGTTGAATGAACCTGGGAGTACAAATATGGAAAACACTGGTGTTGTGGATATGTATATTGGATAAAAGTTAAAATATAATTTTTAGAATCAACTTGTGTGGTAATTCAAGTGTATTTGGAATAGTATACTTGTTGTTATCTTCCTATCACTTCCACAATTGAAGACATCACTAACAAACTTATTTCAACTCCCATTATTTCCTTAATCATTACAGTCACCTCTTTAATTTGTCAACATATCCTACTCTGGTGCCACAACAATCAAAGTATGTTAGAGATATATTAGAGGTCCAAATCTATTTGTATCCAAACACAACAACCTTGAATCTTGCAAATTATGGGGGAGAAATAAAATGGTAGTAAAATCCCGAGGAGGAGAAAGGAATGAGCAAGATAACCAAAGAATACCAATCCTTCTATACTTCTTTCCATATATTCCTATACATATATGTGTGATTAACAAAATATCATGCATCCTTCATTGGATTTCCCATGCAATTTTTTGAACGAAATCTTGTAATAAACATTAAATCTTTGGGTATTTCAAGAGGATGGTTTCACGGGAGGTGTTGGGGATAATATTCGTTAATCTATCCTTTCCTAATATTTTCTTTGATATGACATAAGGGGAGGGAGAAACCCCTATTTTCAAACATTTGATATTAATTCTCATGGGATTAAATTAATGTTGTTTTATTTCCTATCTTTTGGCTTAATCAATAAACCTCCCTTATGTCTCAAGGCTCCTACATTTTCCATTTAACAAGATTTTGATTTGTGTTCTTGCTTAACGTGGTAGAAAGTGACATTTCAAGAGTTGTGAAGCAATAAAACTATCTATGAATAATTGTGGAATAATTAAAACCACACAAGGAGAAAATGAGGGCCTTTCCTTGTATCAAATCCCCAATGATTATCATAGAATCACCAATTATCATTATTGGGTCTTGATTTCTAGTATTCAAAAGATTGATTTCATAATAAGTTGATAATGGTTCTACTTCATGATTTTTAGTGTATCATAATCGCCATGCAAAACATATTTCTTGTTTTCCTTTAGAATATTGAATGATCTACCAACGTCTACCACCTATAGGTTACCTTTTAGTGCCCATTAAAGAACATAATATATTGCTTTTGTTGGGTTGACCATTGTTCAAAATGTCCTTCCTAACATCTCCCATCCCTATCTTATCTTTTGGTTCCCATTGAAGAACATAATATATCGTTTTTGTTTTGCCAACCAGTGTTCAAAATATCCTTTCTCAAATCTTACTTTTCGATTGACGCCCATTGATATCCATTTTCATGGTTCAAGCTCGTAGGTCAATCTTCAAACTTAGCAATGTTTTGATACATTCACCTATTAGGTGGAGCAATACTTAAGATGATTTGGTCCCTTCTGTTTTACAAGTAAGGCCTCCACTACTGGACCTATTGTAGCAAGAAATGATTTGTTGATAGCTTAGAGTCCCATCATGAAAGATGCATTGAATGTAGGTAAACCAATTTTTCACAATAAATATTTGGAAATGTAGTCCATTCCCTATCCGAAAGTGAATTGTTTGAAAATTTTATGGTGTATGTCTTCCTCTAGAAGAACATTAGTTAATTCTAGTCTTTTAGGTAGGGAAATTCCACTTGAAGCTATTGTGTATGCATGCTCCATATCTGCTTTGTAACCTTGCATTCTAGGAATAAATGGGGGGAGTATTTCTAGCTAGATTTTCATAAAATAAAGATGGAGGGAATTTATATGTATTTTGTTTCTAATTTCTTTGTTGTGAGAAGTTTTTTTTGCGGTGTGATAAAGCAAAAAAATTGAATTTCATAATGTCATCCCCCCTCCCCCAAATATTCTTCCAGATCATGCTAGATATTGGAGCTAGATATGTCTGGGATATTTTGTCTTCATATATTTTAGTTTTTTTTTAAATATTTCTCTCCTCTTAGCATTTCCCAAGCTCTATCATCCACTAAATCTATTTGGTTGATCAAGGTTGCACCTTTATGCAACATTTTTAGCAATTTCTCTTCCTCTTGAAGTTTTCAAGGAAGGATGATGGGAATCCATCTTGTCCATTTATTTTCTCCATCCATTTACCAAACTGAAAATATTTTTCAGGGATTCAATTCCTTGAGATGTTATCCATGTATAACATGGAAACCTCTTTGATTTGTTTTTCGTTTCTCTTTCCATGTTTTTCGTCTCAATTGCGACAATAACGGTCGCGATGTTTCGTGGCACTTATTTCGTGGATATAACGATGAACTTTATATGTCGTCGATATGGAGATGAAAATTGGTTTCCATGTGTCTTCTATACAGTGCCCCTGAAATTGATTTTTTAGAATTGATTTCCTACGTTTCGTCGCTCTATAGACAAAGGTTTCATACCTATAGCGACAAAAACATGGCCAAAAACTGCTAGACAAAATCTATTTTCCACGCAAAACCATGGATTAAGTTCGACGAACATTGGTTGCTTTAGCGACAAAATCTGGAATTTGAATAGAAATTTATTCCATGCAAAACCGTGGAAAACCAATCTCTATCGCCGAAATTTGCGACGATGTTTAGTTGCTATTTCCACGTTTCTGCATCTCAACTGCGATGATGACGACCACAATGTTTTGTGGCACTTGTTTCGTCTATATCACGATGAACTATAGAAACCGTTTATATAGAGACGAAAACTGGTCGCCACGTGTCTTCTCTACGACGTCCTTTAAATTGATTTTTTTAATTCATTTTCTACGTTTCGTCTCTCTATCTACAAAAATATCATCCTTATAACGACGAAAATATGGCCAAAAACTGCCAAGAAAATTTTTGTTTCCACGCAAAACCATGGATCTGTTGCGACGAACGTTTGTCTCTCTATTGACAAAGTTTGGAATTTGAACAGAAATTTCTTCCATGCAAAACCATGGAAAACTAATCTTTATCGACGATGGGCAATGGAGTCAACAATCTGGCTCATTAGTTGGAAAACCATGGAGGGGAACATTGGGCAATGGAGTCAACAATCCGGTCTGAAATATGTTGCAGGAGGTAAGGAATCATGAAAGTTTACGGACAGAGGCAAGATAGTCATCCATCCTTCAATCTGGAGATATTTAGCAGGTGATTATCAGACAGGAGAAACTTAGTCCATCACGCAGAGCACCTAACCAGGGTGAATTCTGTGTGACTTTAGAAGAAACTATTCGGAAATGCTTGAACAATGGGCCGAGAGCATACAAGACGAATTCTGGACCATATACACTAATGCTCAAACATGAAAAGCAAATACAAACTAGAATGAAAAACATGATAAACATTCACGTAAAGAAGTTACTTATTGAAGAAAAAGACAACACAAGAATCTCTGCCATGAAAGGATTATCATTCCTCTGCAATTTTATTAATATCTAGAAATCTTGAAACACGTTACAGTGGAGAGCCTTTGCTCTTGAAAATTCCCAACCCTTCTCCCCTCCATGGGGAGCAATTTACACTGTCTCTGTCCCCGAGGCTAATCCTCGAAACAGGACATGAAACTATTTACAGTCATAATCAACTACTAACAACTTAGAGTGTGGTACTACTGCCACGGTTTACATATATTAAAACATACATTATATATGGAGCTAATGTGCGTGCTCGATCTGGATGGCACGTCGCTTCTGTTTCTGAGCTAGGTCGTGAAAACAACATTAAGGATGCTTCTAGGTGTGTGTTTCATGCTCAAAGGCACTTTTTTGCATGGTTTATGGACTGACAAAAGGAGTTTATATCCTTTCCATGCTTTGACTTTTCTATAACCCCCCTCTGTCCTGGTAATACTGTTGTATGAGGGGAATTGGAGAAGGGCAGCTTTGTACTCCCCACCTCCCATGGCGCGGGTTCTCCTATAGGTCATACAGTGGGGGGTGTCTTCCACCTCCTCACCACCCTTGATAAAGTTGGCAAGTGGATTTCACAAACGAGGCGATGAAGACTTTGGACACTCGCCACCCCAGCATGAGAATTAGCTCCGACTGGTTTCCGCTGAACACGGTCACCATGTACTGGGACTTTGGAATCCGTGATTTCTTCTAGGGTTTCTAGGGAGACACCCCCAGGACAAGAAAACCCAAGCACCGCGTAGCTAGAGGTACAACTATCTAGAAACATTCAAAGTGCTTCACATCTAGGCCCCGATGGTTGGCGCTTTCCTAGTGTGAAAAACCAGGGCGACAGATGAGCGTGGAATCAAGCTCACCAACCATCAACACCTCGAGACTGACAAGCTTCTCAAAGCATATCGCCATTTCAACTCTTTCAAAATTCTCAGAATCTCTTAGCAGAATATCACTTTGAGCATTGTCTCTAATTACTGATTTATCTTATGCATCTTAATCGGCTTGGGAAGGTGGTGTTTATATAGGATGATGAAGATGAAGATGGATATAGAGATGACTGGTCATCATAATGGTAACATGAGTGGATACTTGGGTAGGGATCTCTATTTTCTGCTGAGAGTCCAGTCATGCTGCCTCCTTTGATGTTGCATTGCTATCCACATGGATCATGGTGTTTGGACGTGACATTCTTTGACTTTTCACTTACACTGACGTTGGTGTTCGGAACGGTTTCGGCTAGCCACATACCTTTGCTTCGTGTAGAGGCCATGTTCGACGCTTCAAAGATCTTAACTTCATGATCTCCCACTGTTTTCTATGCAAGCCACATGTCGGATCTCTGGAGTCGGGAAGGCTGGTGAATCGGTGATGCTTTGGACATGATCTTCACCTAAGGCATGTCACAAATGGCCATCGAGGGATATGATTATTGGTCAACTCATAAGTGAGGACATCCTTTTTGTACCAGACCTGACCAGGACACCACCTTTACCAGGTTGAACGATTCTGGAGTCGCCAGGGATCAAATTTGTAGGGAAGGTCTCATTTTACTTTGAAGGGCTGTGAGAAATTGAACCCTTCAATGTTGACATTTAAAAATAAATCATTCTTTTCATTTGAAAATTTAAGTGTTAAATATTTTTTTTTTTTTATTAAAAACATTGTATAGAAAAAAAAAGACAATAAGAAGAAATCCCAAGTGATTCAACATTTACATGGAATTAGTGAGGTCAACCATGTAAATATGATTTATCTCTTCCAGATTATTTTTATGGGGATTACTCAAGAGTTAGTATAGAGGAGGAGAGACTAAAATAAAGGTTGAGAATGAAGAACAGGTAACGGTGATGGAAGATGAGATTGGGAAAAAGCCCATTTAGAAAGACATTGATGCACTTGTTTTATTAATGCGAACATAGCCATAACCATTAGGAGTATTGGTTTTTTGTATTGCATGTTCTTTGGCCTACTTATTTTTTGAAGGGAAATGTTTGTTTCCTATCATGCTAAAGTGATTAGAGTAGTTGAGAACTACTTGCAACCTTATCTAAATGCATAATATGAAATTAGGGGTGAAAGTAGGCTCATGGGGTACTAAAGCTTATTTATTTCTAGAATTGTTTTGAGAAGAGCTCCACTATTAGAACTTTTATGTTACAAGGCCAAAGGAGACCAGGCATCAAATCCCTAACATTAATAACAAAAACTAAAAAGATGATCTTTGTCCAGTTCCAACGTATTCACCTAAAACTAGTGTACTTCTAACATTGTACATCCCTGGGAGATTTAAAATTGTTGATCCTCATTGTGACCACTTGATCATTTCCATAACCAATGGTTTAAATAAACAACATAAAAGTAAAAAAATTAGAAGAATAACTTTTCCATGACATTTTACCTTACCTGTTTTGAAATGAACTTTTTTACATGCTATTAAAAGCATTGTATTATTATCTTTCCGGCTAAATAAGTTTTTTAGGATCCACATTTCCATTGATGGAAAAAAAAAGTTACAAATACCATCACAAAGCTAATTGATATGTTTGTCCGTATGGACACAATTCATGAGTAACTAGCCACTCAATTTCAAACTCCACCTAATCCCTAAGCATCGTCTTCACCATAATAAACCTAAGTATTGACTCCTCCAATGTTGACTCCTGCAACTAATGTTGACTCCATTGAAAGAAACCTGATAAATATAAGCATCGTCTTACCTCAACACATGAGGCCCAATCCAAACACAAGATTAACTTGGAGAATGATTTTGATGGTGTAAATTTAGTTACACTCCCTCTCATTGAGGAAGGCATTCTCTGCCATGCCAATATTGTCTCAAAATTACTTGTACTTCGTCACTAATAGAGAATTTGTTAACACATGAAATATTCTCTTTAGTAGAAATGTACTAAAGTCTTACTGTACCTCTGTGGGCCATGACTCTGATGAAGTCATACTTCATATTAATGTGTTTTGACTTATCATGAAACACATGGTTTTTTGAGCGCTTAATATAAATCTGAGTATCATAGAGAATGTTCGTAGTCTCAAGATTCTCCCCAAACAACCCAGCAAGTAGCTCCCTAAGCCACATTGCTTCTCAACAGGAAGTACTAGCCGCAATATACTTTTCTTATGTAGTACTAGCAAAAATACACTTTGCTTCTTTAGCACTAGCCACAATTCACTTTCTTCTATAGTACTGTCCACAGTAACTTTTCTTTTGTATTACTAGTCATAATACACTTTTGCTTCTGTAGTACTAGGTGCAATACACTTTGCCTATGTAGTACCAACTGCAATACACTTTTGCTTATGTAGTACTAGCCGAATATTTCCATTCTAATTGAAGTTGGCATAATCATGTAACTTTACCTCACCATTGGAGGAATATTTGATTCCATAATAAATAGTACCTTGAAGGTACCTAAGCGCATGCTTAATGTCTATGTCTAAGCTTAGACATGATCTGACTCACAACATAACATATAACATGTCTACCATGTATTAAGTACATTAAAGGACCAATGAGTTGTTTATACTTGGTATCATCTACTAGACCTGATCCAAAATCTAACTCATTGTAGTTTATTCAAACTAGAAACCATGTGAGTAGTCATGGATTTGCAGTCCATCATACCAAATCTTCATAACACATCAATTGTGTACTTTATTTGTGAAAGGATAAATCTCATCTTTCCTTTTCCAAACTTCAAGACCGAGAAAGTACTACATAAGACCAAAGTCTTTCATCTTGAACTCAGGAGAGATATCCCTCTTGCACTAAACAATATTTTTTCCTCTCTAGTAAGGAACAAGCCATCAATAAAGAGAACAAATATCAAAGGCTAGTTCTTCACAATCTCAAAGTATAGGTTTGTATCAACTTTTCTCTTAGAGAATCATCGTCTCTTAAGATCGATGCTAATCCTCAAATACCAATACCTCAAGGATTTCTTAAGCTCATACATGAATTTATTCAATTTACATACAAGGGACTCCTTCCCATGAACTACAAACCCCTCGGGTTCATGTATGTAAACCTCTTCATCAAACTCACCATTGAGGAAGGTTGTCTTCACATTCATCTAGTGAAGCTTCCACCCTAAAACATATGCAAGTGACATCATAGCTTGAATAGTGGTGTACCTAGCCATATGAGAGAAAGTATCATCATGTTCTATACCATCTTCCTACGAGAAACTAGAATCTACAAATATAGATCTATACTTTTCAATAATTCCATCAACAACATGCTTGATCTTATAAGGCCACTGGGAAGTTACTATGGGCTTCCCTTTAGGTTTAAGAACAACTTCCCAAACATCAGTCTTCATAATAGATTCACATTCCTCTACTATTGCATCTTTCCATACTTGATGCTTAGCAGCTTCTTTATAGGTGGAAGGTTTTGAATCATTTATGTGACTCATATGTGCATACCCTAAATATTTATCAGGTTTCTTTCACTCTTTGGATGAGTCGAATGGCACTCCATGATTTTTTGCATCTTTTAGAATGTTTCAGCACCATGCAGATATTCTCTTAGCAGGAGGTTCATCAAGTGACCTCTCAACTAGTTCTATTGGTTCTTCAGGGGCTAGTGAATCTGAGGAATCTCCTAGATTCTCCCCCCAACATCTGAATGTGGAGAACCGGAATTTGTATCACACTAAAGCTTCTTTAGAGCGTTTGAATGCAACCTCTTTATCAAATGTCACATATCTACTGAATTCAATGTGTCTTTCACCTGGTACATATATTTTGAAGGCTCTCTATGATTCACTATAACAAAGTTTCCCTTTTTTCAGATGGCTCCATCTTTGTCCTCTTTTCCTTTGGTAAATGAATGTATACAGGACTAACAAAATATCTTCAGGATTCTTCTCTTCCTAATCGCATTAGGGATTCTATTATGGATATATATTATTGCTCGAGGCTTCTTCCCATACAAGCATAGGAACCCCCCGACCCTCTCCTAGAAGCTTCCCACTTCATATCATCCTACTTTCTTTTAGTATCTACCATCAGAATGACTCCACATTCAATATTTGTCATTCTCTATTTGTAGTTAATATCATATGGTATTTTCCTACAAGACAAATTTTTTCAACTGATTAGAAACTGATCCAAGAGGATATTGGTGGCCACCCACCTATTCCACTAGGACCCCCACTATTAATTCTTGCACATGATCTAGGAACTAGGAATCAAAATCATCAAAGAATTATTAACAAATACTCATGAATTGGAAAATAACTGGAACCAGAATGGAGTCAACATTAGTTGCAGGAGTCAACATTGGAGGGGAACTAAGTGTTGGAAAAACTGGCTCATGTGGTCTTCAGAAAATGCCTGTCGTACCTTATAGGTGTATGACAAAAATTATCTGAAGCTATAATCCTACAGCTTGTTGAAGAGGCTATCTCACCATGGTCTCAGTTATCAAAGAAGATGTTTTATGCCAAAGATAATGGTCTTCCAAAACAGAGTTTCAGCCTGTTTTGCACTATTCCAATACTGGAAGAACTGCCTCAGTGGCCTTAGGGAAATGCCCGCCCTATCTCATAGGATGATGAGAAAAATAATATGAAAGTGTTAGGCTATAGATTTTGGATGGGTGCATCTAACCATGGTCTCAGTTATCTTGTGGAGTGTTTTATGACAAAGATATAAATCTTCCAAAAGTAAGAAAAATATTATTTTGCATTTTAAGAACACAAGAAAATTGGTTGTTAGATTCAGGAAATTGAAAAGCCATTTTGAAATGCCCGCAAGGAGGGGTTAGTTTGATGATAAAATTCATTACGTAGAATAGGAATGTTCCTTGGTGAACTGACTATCCATCCATACCTTCAGGTTGTCTTATCATGGTCTCATATGCAAAATATCAATCTGCCAAAAATACAAAAAATAATATTTTGCATAGTGAGAACAAAAGAAATTTGACCAAGTGTTAAAAACAGGAGTTTGAGAGGTCTGTTGGAAATGCCCTCCAAGGGCTGTATTTGTGCAAGTAAATTTATCAAATGTCATGGATCCATTCTTTGCGAAGTTTTCCATCTACTCATGACTTCGGGTCTCCATAGAGTGTTCACACGTGTGAAATAAGAGTCTGCCAAAATGGGAAGAAATATGTTTTGATGTTCAAAAGAGGTTGAGAAGCTATTTTGAAATGCTTTCCAGAGGTTGTGTGTGTGTCAACAGATTTATCTTGTGATATGGTCTTGTTCATTGTTGAAATGTCTATCTATCCATGCTTGTAGGTTTCATTATGGTGATCACATGAGGGAGAAATCAATCTGCCAAAGTAGAAGAAAAATTGTTTTTACAAGTTAAAAACAATTTTGTCTGAGCATTGAATTAAACAGTTTGGAAGCCTATATGCTGATGTGGACAGTATTGAAGACAAGATACTAATGGTGTATGGATATAGTTAAGACAAGGCTGCAGTATGTTGTATGTTGAATGACTTGCTGAGTACATACTGAAGATTTGTTGATTCGTATTTTTGATGTGTGTTCCTGTGGAAAACTTTGGAAGAGTGTGATGTATCAATTGTAATTTGTAATCTGAAATTTGTATAGGGAGGTTGGGTGGAGCCGAGGAAAGACTTATTGGTCTTTTGGCAAGTTGAATCTTGTTTGGATGTTGTAGCATCCCAGTCAGTTGTAGCTGACTGAACCATTCTGGTGGGTGGTGCCATCTTATGGGTTGTATCCCATATTGGATATTGAAGTCTGCACTTATATAAAGATTACAAAACTATATCTTGTGTCCCTTGTGCAATGTCTTGATAATGATGTGTTTAATTGATGAATGACATGTGCCTAGTTGATATTGTTCTTTGATAAATATGTTGTTGAAGCAATTGTGAAATAATGATATAAGATTGGTAGAAAAATTTGAAATTGAGTTGAAGCCTTAGCTCACTAATTCACCCCCCCCTATCAGTGAGCATAGTGTCTACCAGACTGAAGTTTTCATTGATGCCAACAAGTGTTGTGCAGTGGCCTTTGATTTACTCACAAGGAGACCTTGATAGTTTGGGCATTGGAACACTAGGTGGCCCAAATGGTCCAAACGAAAGTTGTCCTTCTACTGTGGAAAGCGATTAACACCGTGTCAACGAACAATAGCTTAGTGGAGCATCGAGTCTATAAAAAACGAATTGGCTTAGTTGACTGGACCCTCTTGTTGCAATTACTCTGGTTTAAATAAAAGGAGGGAGTTGCAGGGTTGTTAAATTCATTCGTAAGGTACATGACCTGAAGAATACAACTATTATTTTGAGCCTCAATGTTAGTTTGTATCCCCCAAAAAAGGATGCGTGCTTACATTTTATGAATTTACGGCCAGATGATTGTTGCAGAGTATGACTGATCTCTCTAGTTTTGGATATGGTTGATAAAGAAATCTAGGCTCAATTCGCACTCAATCAATTGCAACTATAGCAAATGTGTCGAAAATGCATGAGTTAGGCGGTACAACGGACGAGCGATTCCATGCACATTCTCACATTATGCTTTCAACTATGGAAGGATTGAGTTTTTAGCCTGGAGACTCCACAGACACTTTGTGTGCTTGTCAAAGAGGGACTGGGAGGCAGCTGATGCAGCTTGTTGATCATTTTTATAAATAAAACACTTCTTTCAGACAAGGTACCCCTTCACCTAGACCCAACAAATTTGTAACACAAAATAAAATTTTAAATCTAAGTAGAGTTGTGAAGCTTCAGTAAAAAGAGAATCCTGCTCTAACTCAGTAAGGATAATTATTAATGCCATTACAACTTGACCCGCGCGTAAAAATCCAAGAGCTATTAATGCCATTACAAATTGACCCATGCGTAAACAGCCTTTGAAAGTTGGCATTGGTTTCGCGGGTGTGCAAAGATTGCCATATATCGTAGATATAGAGACGAAAATTCATTGAAAATTAAAAACGTCGATATTGCCATGGTTTTTCCGCCATGATAAAAAAAAAAATAAGTATTAATCGACGAATGTTCAAAATGTGGAAGTATTTCATGGAAAAATCCACCCAAATGTATTAGTGCCAGCTTCATCTGGAAGGACGCAACAACCCCCTGCAGGCTTGTTTCTTTCCCTAGCTCCACCTTGCCATCCTAATATGTTTTATGTAATATGTTAGATTTCTTTCTCCCTCTATTCTCTGTCACACCCACTGGTCTCTGTCTTATGATATGGCTACATCAATCTCGATGACACAAACACTTCTCTCACTCATACTTATGCATATAAGTATCTTCATGTTTCCTACGGACTCATCTCTTTATTTAGTAAACATACCCTTTCACAATCATGCCCTCTCAAATTTGATTGTCACACCTTTTCAACAATCTATGACTAATGATTTTTAATTAAATAATTGATTAAAAACTTCTTGATCACTTCTGATCTACAAGCTCCCTTTTTCTCTGATCGTAGGATTCATCAAACCAATGCCTATGGACTTCCTCTCCTCCATCAGTGGGAATACTCAATCTTCAGACCTTCATGCTTCTCTTTTTCTCATGCTTGTGGGCTTCTTTTCTTCCTCTGTGAGCTCTCTACGAGCTATACTCATCGCAGGCTCATCTGTACACATTTCTCTCACAAGACACGGTCTTCACCTTCCATCTATGAGTTTCATGTTGGACATTCTTCTTTACCATTTATGGACGCACCTCAGAATTCATTTCTGCAGCTCAGCTTAACATTTTTTGATGCTTCTACAATCTCCTTCTCTAGAATCAATCCAAGTCAATTGATCTAATTTTGAATCTCTTAGGTCCGACGATCTAGCACATAGATTTCCTCCTCAAAATCGTATTTCTGTACCATGATTACCTCATCAATGATTCCCCATCATTGATCTTCATCAGGCGTTTTCCTAACTGTCGATCTCTAGATTGCGGGATGTGGGATGTCGACTGTCCGTTTTTTCCTTTCTGCAAACTTCTTTCTGCAAGCTCCTTTCCGCAAGCTTCTTTTCACAAGCCTCTTTCCACAAGCCTCTTTTCGCACAGTCGATCTATTTTAGTGGAACTAATTTCAGCTGTACGATCTCTTTAGATTGCGGGATGTCGACTCTCCGTTTTTTCCTTTCTGCAAACTTCTTTCCGCAAGCTCCTTTCCGTAAGCTTCTTTTCGTAAGCCTCTTTCCGTACCATCGATCTGTTTTAGTGGAACTAACTTTAGCCATTCGATCTCTCCAGATTGTGGGATGCGGGATGCGGGATGCGAAAACGTAACATTTTAACTTTCTGCAAGCTTCTTTCCGCAATTTTACTTCCACACCTTCGATCTTTTGCAGAGTCTTTCTTGACCGTTGATCTTATAGATTGCGGGATGCGGGATGCAGAATCACACTTTTCTATTTTGGACTTCCGCAATTTCCTTTTCGTAACTTTGTTTCTGCATTGCGGATTGCAAGATGCAGGATGTTGAATCACACTTTCCTATTTTGGACTTCCGCAACTTTGTTTCCGCATTGTCCTGGACCATTGATTTCCTTGCAGATTTACCCCTGACCATCCGTCTTGATCTTTTGCAGAACATTGAATTTTCCACCTAACTTATGTAAACTTGATCTTCACCGTCAGATTTAGTGTGGGTCACTCCCTAACCATCCATTCTAGAACTAATGCGGATTTTCATTCCATCTTTACGGATTATACAAAAACTGATCCTCATTCATCGGATCTCATGCAGATAACTATACCACCTCATCATTGTACCATGTCATCACTACCTTAGTTTAATGCCACATCATCATGAGGACACCATCATATTCCATGTCATGATATGTGTCATGCCACATCCTCAACTATGCCATCATATTCCTTGTCATCATATGTGTCATGCCACATCCTCAACTATGCCATATTCCTCATGTCTTTCACTGAGTTTGTCTTGCCATCATATCCACTGGTTATTCCTTTGTCATTCATGAACACCTTTGACATCAATGACGACTATAACCCAAATTTTCCAACAAAAAGGACCAATTTAATCAGTGTGATTTTTCCTGCCAAGTTTAGCCATTTCACTCTCCAGTACTGAATCTGTCTTTTGATTTTTTGAATTACCTCTTCCTAGTTGTCTTCCTTTCTCTTGTTGAGGGAGGTGGGATCCCTAAATACTTAAAGGAAGACCAACTTCTAGCCACCTTGAAACCAGGAATCCTTGAAATTTCAAAAGTGAGGAGGGGAGAGTAGCTCTAACTATATATGCAATATTTCCTTTCTTTTGTTCCCCCCAATGTAGCTTTTACAAAAGTGGTCAGGGAGTGATTTAACTTTCTGGATATTATTTTTGAGTGGCTTGTCGAGAGGATGTTGTTATCGTCAAATTATACATGGTTGGTCACTTTAACCCCTTTAGTGATTATAATTCCAGGGAGGGAGATGTTCTCATTTTTAATTGAGGAACACAGTAAAAGCTTCAACGGCTATAATATAGAGGAAGGGAGACATGGGGTATCCCTCTCAAAGGCCTCTAGTGGCTTTGAAGAAATTTGTTTCTCTTCCATTTATCAAAGGAGCAATTCGCGAGATGTTGATACATGATTTGACCTACTCTATTAAATCATAAGAAAATCCAATTTTTTTCACAACTCTGAAGAGAAAATTGTGCCTTACTTTGCTGAAGGAATTTGCCAAGTCTAGTTCAATTTTAATTCATTGACCCTTCCTTTCGTAGCTTGAGTGGATAGCTTATTGGATAATAATAATATTATCCATAATTTTTTCTACCAGCAATGAATCCCCCTTAATTGATCCAAATGGATATCAGTGTCCACCCACCTATTCCACTAGCTCAAAACAATTTTCCATTTTGGTAATTTTCTAGTAACTTTTCTACGGTTTTTCCGGTCCTAAACTTTCAGGGTTGTTTTGAGACCCTAAACGATGTTTTTGTAAATTCATGGGGTAAATGGTCTTTTCTATCATGCATTAACCCTAGTCAAAATATGTAAAGATCAGATATACCTTTCCAATGGGCCATCGAGTACCCCAAACAGAAATTGTATGCAAAATTTATGACCCTAGGAAGTTGACAGTTCTACTAACCACCTAGGGCTTGCAAACTTTATGATGGTTCATCTGTCAGGGTTATGTTTTTGGATTTTTATGATTATTTCCCTCATGCTTATGATAAATAAGGCATTTTTTCCTCTTTTGTATTCATTTTTTCATGAATGAGCATAGTGGCCACATCTCTTCTAAGTGATAGCTACCACCATTCTAGTTATTTTATTTTACAGTCTATTCTATTTCTGCTATTTAATCGAATATGTGTTTATTGTATCATTTTGTTCCTTGCAACATATATATGTTTATGGTAAGATATATATTATTTCATTTCATTCTCACAAAAATATGGATCATTGATTCTCTGAAATAATCTTGGGAAGTATCCTTTTAAGCAACTTGCAATGATTTTTGTTAAAATCTTATAAGATGCATTGCATAGAGAAGT
>LPNX010749050.1:94654-121696 GCA_001517045.1 Pseudotsuga menziesii | reverse complement strand
GTTTTTTTCTTCCAACTCTTGCTCTCTACTCATGATTTCATCTGTTATCTCACTACTCTCCATATCCTTTTGCATATTCCTCAAATATTCTTGAATTCTTTGTTTCTCTTTTCCCAAGGACGAGAGTTTATTATACTAGAGTTTTAGATCCCATTTGGTGGATTTCAAATTAGACTTCGAGATAAAACTCAGAGTATCATTTATATGAATCTCCAGGTCTACATTATGATATTCAACACGTCTTCCTCTATGTTCCATGTAGAGATGAATTTAAAGGGGAGCGGGCCCAAATTCTATGGGGTCAATAATTCTAGGAGAATGGGCCTATGATATGAAGTTGATGAAGACAAAAACTTTGTAGAAGGAATACTACCTTTTAACATGAAATAGTTACTTAGCAGAAATCAGTTGAACCTAGCTTCTATATACCCTAGGCCGATTATTCAATTGATCCATTTGTAGGATCCTCTCCTTGGCTTGACATCCATAAGATTCCAGAAGATTTGAATCTCTTCAAGTTTCTCTAAAAGGACCCCTCATGTCACTTCATTAATGAATAAATTAATATTATTTATTATTTATTTATTTAAAGTTTATATGTACACACATTACATTTCCTACCCCTTTAAAATGCTTTGTCATCAAAGTATTAAAAAATTATGTATTGAAACTAGCGTGTAATGTCTTCTCATGATTCTTCATTTTTAAGCTCGTCATGGTAGATGATACAAGATTATGCGATCTTCTAAGCGCCAACTAGAATTGTCAAGTTGTGAAAGGATCTACCCACCCTCATTTTATGTTATGTGAAAATGAATATTTATAGAACTCTTGGAGAGAACCTATTGTATTTATGTTTCCAAGGTGAATTCTACTTTTAGATCAAGTTGTATCGATATGTGTATTCTTTGAAACATAAGTCAACTACTTTTGTTGATGTTAGTATATTTATTGGTTAAGGAAACAATTCTTATGATTAGGATGTCAATGCAATGTATTAACAATCTTATCTTTCTTCTTCATATTTGTAAAGTCTTCTTCATTCAAATTTTGTAGTATGTCTTCCTTGCATACTTGTGATGCTTTATTTATCATCAGATGCTTATTAATAGAGATACTTGGAATTTCCATCATTTGTACTTCAACATTAGATTACATCCCTACTTCAACTAGATCAATTATTGTTCCTTAGTCCATTGTTGGTTCCTTGTTGGCACATAGATCTAAGCTTGGCTCTATTTTATTTTCATCCTTCAACTTCTTGATTTGTGTAAGAAAAATTTGATTATGATTCCTTAGGCAAAAAAATTATTCATCATTTTTTACGTTATCAAATTCAAGGTTTTGATTCTCTAACTTCTCATCCTTAAAACTTTTGATTTGTTCAAGCAATTTATGACTGCATCTTTAGGGAAGAATTGTTTTCATCTTTTTTTGATAAACTCTTGTTGAGTTTCTCCTTGATATCTGGATTCCCCTATTCTAATTTTTGGTTGCGTTGCTTTGCACCTTTTGTCTTTCTGATTTCTAAGAAATATTTTCTTATTGCGATTTTTTAGGAGAGAAATTTCTTTGTCTTTATTAGTGACCACCTTGTCAAATTATTTTCCCATCCTTTATATTGACTTTTGATTATAACAGAGGATCACCTTTGATATCTCTTCAAGGTCTTCTAATGAGAGTGCTATAGACTTCATTGTAACATCCTGCAAAGTTATCTTTTTCATCTTATAGGAGAATCTCAAGAACTTCTTCTTCACATTTGGAAAGAAAGTTCCCAATGTTCCCATCCAACATCAACCTAAATTATGTTTCTATATTCATTCCACAAGGATAATGAATTGTGATATGAAATCATAATCTCCAATATTTAGTTGTAAATTAATTATTTCATATTGTTTTTCATCCCAAGGGTCTACTGTTTCAACAATATTTGACTCAAGAATCAATTATAACTGATTAAGAAATTCAGCACTGCTATAATTTTTTACATTCAACATTAACGATATAAATAGAAATATATTTCACTCTAGTTGTTCATTTTCTTTTAAATAAATGGCACTACAACACAAGTTTTTGAAGTGCTAAAAAATATCCCTACTTTCTCACTATTAAACTTTGTTTTCTTTTGTCGATATTTCAACCCAAAAACACCTTGATATTTCTTTTTTTTTAAATTTGTCTCTCTTTTATAAACCCCACACATATATATAATTTTTTATAATATTACTTGATATCACTTTTACTTAATATATGTCACCATATAATATAAAATTCGTTCTTCGTTATTAGCTATAATTTTTTTAGAACTTTATATCAACTCTTCATTTACTTTTAAAGAGAATCTTTTTTTACTTGAACCTTTTCACCAATTTCAGCATTCCTTTTTATTAATTTTTTGTCATGTACTTAAAACTTTGCTTTATATATCCCCAATATAGAATACTTTTATTCTTTATTTTTTTCTGATTATGTAAATAAAGATTTGGCCACCAACCAAAAGTAACTATATGTTTTTATCTTATTATTCTTTGTTTTTTACTTCTCTTTGTTTTTTATTTTTTATTTTTCTCTTTTTGTTTATTATTCAATTAATTTTGTGTCAATAGCTTTGGGCCAACCAGCTCTAAAATGATTTGCCACTAGCAACAATAAATTTGACCACAATCCAATGATACCAATGAAATGAACCAGTCTAGTTCAAACACAAAATATTCAAAATAGATAAGACAATAGAAAAGAATCCATACAGATAAGAATATAGAATATAACACGAGAAGATAAGATATATGAGACATGGTACAATGCCGTGAGATGTTGTGCTTAAATAAGTATTGATTAAACACCATGGATGAATAGACATGTCTTTTCATTAGGTCATGTCACTTCATTAATGAACTGTTGTTGTTGTTGTTGTTATTATTATTATTATTATTATTATTAATTTTCTTCTCAAGTGAATTAGAATAGAAATATATTTTGATCTTCATTTTTTTCATTTCATTATATATATGTTTAAATGTAATTGTAATAGTACTTTAAATGATATCAAGATAACGAAATGACAACCTCCTTCTCTATCTTGTAATGGTTAAGCTAAAAATATGCATCTTTACTCCATCTTTTTTTAAATTCCAAGTGATTTTTACTAGTATTTGAAACTACATTAGTAAGTATTTCATTTTTCATATTTTTTTAATAACGATTATTTATATTAATAAAATACTTGCTACAACCCTGCAAATACTTGTACAACCTTTATGGATTTACAAAAAAAATCTCAACATTAAATTTAATGGTAAATGAGATAACAGTGTTTTAGGCATGCTATGCTCCAAAAATAACTAGTTCTTCATGTGTCAAGACTTTCAAGAGCATAATGTTACGTACAAGACCTATAGTAAAATAGAATTATAAAATATAAATTAGCAAGTGCATAATTAAAAACCTATCAGAAAGATAACTATTGACTCCACCTAAGTAATAGTGTCCAACTCCTCTTAAGAGTCTCCATGGTTCTTGTCATGTAGAGAGGTTGTCGAAATCATCTCATTGGGGGGAGATTATCAAAGTTACTCACATGGATAAGGAGGTCATGTATTATAGAGAGGGAGGATTCTAATTCCACATATTTGATTATGCAAATGAAGATAAAGATCCTATATTTTTGCTCCCATTCTTGTAATTCGAGAGATTGTTTTATATATTTGAAATTGAACTAATCTAAATATTTATTCCTTGAACTCTATAATAGGTGAGAAATTCTGATTTTTGTAGAATGTCCTCTTGAGGTGGTGCCTCAAGGCAACTAAGGTTGATAAGTAAACAAAGAAATTGTTGAATGAGGAGGTTTACAAGAATCCTCTAATATCTGTTGAATGAACCTGGGAGTACAAATATGGAAAATACTGGTGTTGTGGATATGTATATTGGATAAAAGTTAAAATATAATTTTTAGAATCAACTTGTGTGGTAATTCAAGTGTATTTGGAACAGTATACTTGTTGTTATCTTCCTATCACTTCCACAATTGAAGACATCACTAACAAACTTATTTCAACTCCCATTATTTCCTTAATCATTACAGTCACCTCTTTAATTTGTCAACATATCCTACTCTGGTGCCACAACAATCAAAGTATGTTAGAGATATATTAGAGGTCCAAATCTATTTGTATACAAACACAACAACCTTGAATCTTGCAAATTATGGGGGAGAAATAAAATGCTAGTAAAATCCCGAGGAGGAGAAAGGAATGAGCAAGATAACCAAAGAATACCAATCCTTCTATACTTCTTTCCATATATTCCTATACATATATGTGTGATTAACAAAATATCATGCATCCTTCATTGGATTTCCCATGCAATTTTTTGAACAAAATCTTGTAATAAACATTAAATCTTTGGGTATTTCAAGAGGATGGTTTCACGGGAGGTGTTGGGGATAATATTCGTTAATCTATCCTTTCCTAATATTTTCTTTGATATGACATAAGGGGAGGGAGAAACCCCTATTTTCAAACATTTGATATTAATTCCCATGGGATTAAATTAATGTTGTTTTATTTCCTATCTTTTGGCTTAATCAATAAACCTCCCTTATGTCTCAAGGCTCCTACATTTTCCATTTAACAAGATTTTGATTTGTGTTCTTGCTTAACGTGGTAGAAAGTGACATTTCAAGAGTTGTGAAGCAATAAAACTATCTATGAATAAGTGTGGAATAATTAAAACCACACAAGGAGAAAATGAGGGCCTTTCCTTGTATCAAATCCCCGATGGTTATCATAGAATCACCAATTATCATTATTGGGTCTTGATTTCTAGTATTCAAAAGATTGATTTCATAATAAGTTGATAATGGTTCTACTTCACAATTTGTAGTGTATCATAATCGCCATGCAAAACATATTTCTTGTTTTCCTTTAGGATATTCAATGATCTACCAACATCTACCACCTATAGGTTACCTTTTAGTGCCCATTAAAGAACAAAATATATTGCTTTTGTTGGGTTGACCATTGTTCAAAATGTCCTTCCTAACATCTCCCACCCCTATCTTATCTTTTGGTTCCCATTGAAGAACATAATATATCGTTTTTGTTGGGCCAACCAGTGTTCAAAATATCCTTTCTCAAATCTTACTTTTCGATTAACGCCCCTTGATATCCATTTTCATGGTTCAAGCTCGTAGGTCAATCTTCAAACTTAGCAATGTTTTGATCCATTCACCTATTAGGTGGAGTAATACTTAAGATGATTTGGTCCCTTCTGTTTTACAAGTAAGGTCTCCACTACTGGACCTATTGTAGCAAGAAATGATTTGTTGATAGCTTAGAGTCCCATCATGAAAGATGCATTGAATGTAGGTAAACCAATTTTTCACAATAAATATTTGGAAATGTAGTCCATTCCCTATTTGAAAGTGAATTGTTTGAAAATTTTATGGTGTATGTCTTCCTCTAGAAGAACATTACTTAATTTTAGTCTTTTAGGTAGGGAAATTCCACTTGAAGCTATTGTGTATGCATGCTCCATATCTGCTTTGTAACCTTGCATTCTAGGAATAAATGGGGGGAGTATTTCTAGTTAGATTTTCATAAAATAAAGATGGAGGGAATTTATATGTCTTTTGTTTCTAATTTCTTTGTTGTGAGAATTTTTTTTTGCGGTGTGATTAAGCAAAAAAAATGACTTTCATAATGTCATCCCCCCTCCCCCAAATATTCTTCCAGATCATGCCAGATATTGGAGCTAGATATGTCTGGGATATTTTTTCTTCATA
Organism: Pseudotsuga menziesii; assembly: GCA_001517045.1. Classification (NCBI taxonomy): domain Eukaryota; kingdom Viridiplantae; phylum Streptophyta; class Pinopsida; order Pinales; family Pinaceae; genus Pseudotsuga; species Pseudotsuga menziesii. Next base: position 115,908 of record LPNX010749050.1, on the reverse strand, counting down.
TATTTTAGTTTTTTTTTAAATATTTCTCTCCTCTTAGCATTTCCCAAGCTCTATCATCCACTAAATCTATTTGGTTGATCAAGGTTGCACCTTTATGCAACATTTTTAGCAATTTCTCTTCCTCTTGAAGTTTTCAAGGAAGGGTGATGGGAATCCATCTTGTCCATTTATTTTCTCCATCCATTTACCAAACTGAAAATATTTTTCAGGGATTCAATTCCTTGAGATGTTATCCATGTATAACATGGAAACCTCTTTGATTTGTGATATTTTACTCATTTCCATTATGTTATCTTCCCAAATTGATATCCTTTGGTCATTTCCTAGCCTCCAACAAGACATCCCTAAATAAGTGGAGACAAATTCGAGTAATATCCAAAAGGGAGAGCCCTTGGCATCTAATAGGGGATTATTTAAGCATCTACTCCAAGGAACATATACTAAGTATTTTTAATGGAGTTCCTCTTTCCACTAGTTTGTTTGTCTATAGACATGATTCTGGATGATTAAGATTCAAGATATTTATTCATAAGAATATGCTCTCATACTTCTATAACTCCTTTCTCAATGGGGCATGAACAATTTCCCAATTGAATATGTTTTTTTTCCTTTTGTTAGCAGACTCTCACCTTTCCACTAGATTTTCATGAGTACTTTTATGGCATGTTGGAAAACCCATGTAGGGGAAAGAAACGAAACATAAATAAAAATGGAAAGATAAATGAAAAAATATTTCATGAGTACTAGCCTTGCATGTTGATTGATCCATTGGGAAATCCAACTTGTAATTTTGGACCTAATTTTCCATAAATAGGGAGCCAATCTCCTAGTTAATGCGATTACAATGCTATTGGGATTCCAAGATATTTGAAAGTTCCCTAATGCAATTCCATTATTAGATAATTCTAATTTGTGTGCAATTTTCCCTAGAATTCTATCATAGACATTCCATCCAAATACCTTACTCATTTCCTTAATTATTAGTAATCCTTATGTGTCCAATATGAAGTTAAAGATCAATTTGATCCACAAGGATATGAAAATTTATGCTTCTCCTATTAACACAATATCATATGTTATCTACTAATAAGTTATTGGCTTGACTACCATTGTAATGTAGACTTTGGTAAATAAGTCCCATTGCCAAATATGTTTTGGGGACTGGCCTAACACTTATGCGATAAAGATATGTAGGGAGAGAAACAAAGGGAAACCTTGCATGGGAACCTTCTATCCTCTAGAGTATGCTATAGATCTACCATTTACTAATGGAACAATCTACAAACATTCAATGCATTCTCTTATCCTAACAATGATTATACAAGTGAAATTTGTGCAACATGTCAAACAAGAGTCAATGTTGGACCCTATCAAAATAATTTGCAATACATTATTCCATGAGCTTCTCTTTCTTTCTTTATTGCCTACTTGAATGGATAATTTCCTAAACAAGTATTATAATTTTAGTGATTTTTCTTCCTTCCACAAAACTGCCTTTCTTTATTGAAGTGAGTTTGGGAAGAAAGGTATTGATTTAGTTGATATGGTCTTGGTCAATATTTTATATGATACATTGCATAAAGAGATATGAAAATTTTTGTCAAATGTGTTTGTGTTTCTTTCCTTTGGTTTCTTTCCTTTGGTTTGAAACCAAGGAAGAATGATTTAAACCCTCCTCCAATTTTGAGCATCCTTTAGGACTCTTCCAAAATTCACCTTAAATCTGATTTAATGATGTGTTAGTATACCCCGTAAAAATGCATTAAGAAACCATAAAGACCCATGGCTTTGTCATGCTCCATTGAAGACATGGCCTCTTCCATTTTCTCTTTAATAATCTCTTGCATTAACCACACATTATCTTCCCTCAAAATCACTTTTGGGACAATGTTTAGCATTGCCTTCCGTGCCTTTTGTTGAAGGGGGATCCTCCTAAGTATAAAAATCCAAAATGTTCACGCATTGTTTCTAGGATTTTTTCACATTAAATTAAATGATTCCAATTAGTGAATGCTTTCAAGCACATTATTTTGGATACACTTAGCACTCATGTGTTTTTTATTTTTTTGGTATTCTTATCCCTTGAATTTTGGAAAAGACTTCTAGTTTCAATTCTTCAATATTTCTCTTCATCTATTTGTGTTTTCTTAGATCCATTGAAGCCACTTTTTCCTGTTCTAAGACAATATTTATAACTTCTAATGATTCAATTTCGATTTGGATGTTGCAATATTTTCCTTGCATTGCTCCCTAACCTTTCATGGTGGAATAATTATTCCATTCTTGTAATATCATATTCACTACCTTTATCTTTTTCTCTCAAAAAAAGAAGGAACCCTTTTAACTAGAAGGAACCAAGTGTATTTCATGATATACCAAGCCTCTTAATGTTGCTACCAAAATAGTTTGAATTTGAAGGGAATATGGCGATAACCTTGCATAGTTCTTAATAAAATTAGTTTACGATCATATTTTGATGATTGAATGACCACAAATGGATTTGTGACACTTCGAATATGAAGGATCTTTGTACAAGAAGTCAATGTAGTCTTTCCACTATATGTTTGAGGTTGAACCATTTGTTACTCCAAGTGTATTTCACATTGTAGGGTCAAGGATCCATCAAAGGTCATTGAACAATTATATCATCCACTAACTCTCGAGAAAAATATTGGACAAAGTTGGAGACTCCTCAATTCTCATGAGGACTAAGCACCAAGTTTAAGTCCCCTAATAGCAATTATCTCTCTAGTCAAAATGTGTAATGTTGTGATGGTTTCCCAATGGGTCTTTTTATATGGATAATTATCGAGGCCATAAGCAATGGAAACCTACATAGTGAGTCATGATGCCTTATCGAGCATGTGGGTAAATATCTAGTTCTTCCCTTGTTACACATTGACTAGATCCATATCCTTTGGGTCTCAGATAGTGATGATTCCCTTGGAAGCTCCCATATCTTGACGCAAGATCCTTGACTACCCCTCCATAACTTGGAATGAAGATCCATAAAAGGGTCTTCTTCCATCTTGCCTTCTTGTACAAGTACTAAAACTAGTTTCTCAATTCCAATAAGGATTATGATATAATCTTGCTTCATTCTACTACTATTCTTATGATAATATTTACCTCCACTCCTAAAGGCACTTTTAAGAGTAGTTTGTGCCCCTAATAACTTGCTGTGATTTTCTAACTCATCACATATCTCTTTATTTGTTTTGATCCCTCTTGTTATTGGTGCCATGAATTCCTCCACTTCTTCCTCTTCCTATAGTTGTTGTGCCTTTTTTCCTGTATGGGCACCTACTAAGAGTCTACGCTATAAAGAAGAGGGGCCTACCACTTTGGGATCTACATACATAGCATATGCACTTGAGATTTGCTCCAAAAATGTTAGGGTTAAAGAGGCATCAAGTAGGGCTATCATGCAAAACAAAACCTTACAATTTCTCTTGTGATGGAAATTCAATAATATAGTATTCTTATACTTGTGTATATTTTAATCATGTATCATAACTTAGGGATTCAAAACAATTCTTTGTGAGGAGTTCTTGAGCTCCTATGGTTGATGATATCTACTTATTTCCCATTGATTTTTTAAGTGGAGATGGTCATTTTTACATAGGAGGTGCTTTTGGTTTCATCTATTTTTTAACATTTTTCTTGCAGTCCTTAACAAACTGTTTATATTCATCAAAACTATGCACTTGAAGGGAATTCGTTCATAAACCAAATCCTAGATGTGGATCCCATTATTTATGTTTAGTTAGATTGCTTGTTGTAGTCCTTTATCCATATCAACTTCCACATAGATTCAGGCATACATGAACTAGATAGGTTTTAACTTTGCTCTTTTAATTAATCTCCCCATAAAGTTATTTATTAAAGCTAGTGTTTGGTCATCCTAAATGTGAGAGGAATACGAGGAAGGTGAACTTAGACCAAAACTACAATATTCACATCTTCTTTATTAAAGATTGAAATGTAAAGACCATCACTTTAGATACACGCCTTGAGGGTCAATGAAATAGGGGTCATTTCTAAAGATAAGATCTTGATTTTCTTTGAGTTCAAACACAAATGCATAATATCATCGATTGTAAAAGAATGCTTACATCTTACCTTTGGTTATGGAATGCCATTTCATTTGTAGCTAAGGATCCATTGATTTAGGTGAGGGGAAAATCCATGTGAATTGGACAATTAGTGGTTCTTCCAAACAAAGAATTTTCTTGTGAAGAGCACTGAGAGATCCAAAACACACGAGATTTACCTAAACTTCTTCTCAAATTTACATGTTTATGTTCAAGACACTTGCTCTCTTATTCATAGTTAATGCAATAATTTTGAAATCCAAGCCAATGTTTGACAATGAGTTGAAAGGAAAGTTGAAACCGATCTTTCCTTTAAACATTGCCATGAAAGTTATAAATAACCTAAAGTAACTTTCACAACGCTAATCCCTAATTCAAACTAAGGACAACCCTATCGAGCAAAATTTTCATATATCTTAAAGTTAATATCAAATAGAATACACTTACATATTTTTCATGTTAATGAACTTTTACTTATACCTTTAATTTATAATAATAAACAGACAAAGCATAATTAAACATTTAATTATAATAATAAAAATATATATAATATTTTTTGGTTTTGGTTTTAAGTGATGATGAATGTTAAGACATTTACCAAGATATATACACATTCTCTGCTTATGCGATTGTCTTAGATTTCTATCATTTACACCTTTCGAGAATTCAATGAAGATATTGATATCCTTTAGTGTAAGGGTTTTGAGACCCAAAGGGGTTTATTTGCTTTGGATTTTAGAAGTTTGGTTCTTTGGTCTCCTCGGATAGACTCTGCATCTTTTGAGATGCCTCGGCCTGCTATGTTTTTAGCCTTGTTATTTGCTTTTGGTTTCCTTTGTATGGCCTTTTTGTTGGGCTTCTGGTTGTCTGGGTCTCCCCATGATGTTTTTGGGGTCTCTTGGTTCATATTGTTTTTGGTTCCTGTTGTTGGTTTTGTTCGACTCTTGGTTTGATCTTGCCATTTTTTTGGTTATCTTTGTCTAGATGTACATATACTTTATCAATTAAAAGTATAGTTTTTTCCCTGTGTTGAAAAAAAAAGTATCAATAGAATATCATTAGAATCATGTCATTTTTATGACATTATTATTAATGCTCATAGACTAAGATTTCCCATGGTAGAGGTTTATTTGGAACATTTCAAGTCTTCTAAGGTTAAGAAGTTTAGACAATTATATGTTTTTGTTTTTTCATTTAAATTCGTTATTAGGCTAATTTTGATGGGGCTTCACAAGAGGATATGGATAAAAGGGGTGTTGGAATGGTCCTAGATCTACAAGATGAACACATTTTTAAGTGTTAGATGGGTTGTGGTAAAATCTCAACTACTTGGTTAGAACTTCTAGCTTTATGGGTTTTTTTTCGTCTCATCATTAGAATATCACAATATTGTCATCTTTTTTTTTGCCCGACATTAGAATATCACAATATTGCAAGTTGCAAGAGATTCAAAGTGGTGATTGACTAGGCTTCTCACATGTGTAACACACATGTAGCTCAATTATCTTAGTGGAAGAAAAAAATTAGAGCACTCCAAAGCAGTTTACAGTATTGCATTTTCAACACATTTTTAGAGAATGCAACTCGGTGGTTGTTGATTTATCAAAGAGGACTCTTTGTTGTCTTGAAGACAACATTTTCTTTGAAGAATTTTTAAATGACAGTTTGATACATTTGGGATATGTACCTATCTTTAGCTAAAGGACTAGTGGTGATATCTTCCTTTTCAGTTTTGTTTTGAACAATGTATGCACTTCATTTTTGTTCATAGGGGCTCAATTTGTATTTAAACTGTATTAGTTGGGTTTTTGGAGAGTCTCCCTTAGATGGGTTATTGGTTCCTTGGAAAATATATGTATCTTATGTAGCTTCTGCAAATATTGAAAATATTCAGGTTTTAGAATAGGATATATTTTGAACATGAGCAGGCATATGCACACTTTGACTCTTTTATGAATATCAAGTATAACTATTTTTTATTTGTCAATGCAATAGATACGACCTTAAATAGATTAGTATTAATGACATCAAACAAATAATTAGATACTAGTGAAACTAGGTATGTGTGAGGTTATTTATATTTTTATTAAGATTTATTTAAATTAATTTAGTTCATCTATTTTTTTTATGCTACACAAAAACTAAATCTAATTACACACTTACAAATATTTTTTTGTATAACGACGTCTTATTCGAACCACTAAATTACAATTTGACAATCTACATTATATACACTAATTATAGATTAATATATTTTAAAAACAAATAAATTAAAACATTAAAAAAATAAATACATAAGATGAAGTAAAAAATAGTTTATATTATCTTTTAACATAATTGTAATTCAAGTAGGAATTCATTTTCAAACCACTAATTTCATAGTGAATACAGGTGACAACCTTCGACTCATATTATATAGAGTTATGAGGTTTGTATGGTTCCCATGTTTATTGGGTGGTTTGTATGGTTCTCATTATTCATAAACACAAATCATACCTACAATTTATAATGGGTAGATATAACATTTAAGTGTGCCCATAAATTAGATCATGTTTCGGAAAAATGTAGTGGTTGTGATGATGTGACTACATGTAAATAATCCAAGTTTAAATCTTGGTAGGTATAAAGTTTTTGTGTAACAACAAACTTATTTTATTTTTCTAAATTAATTTTATTTTATCATCCAATACTAAACACAAAATAAACTAAATTAATCTAAATAAATTTTAATAAAATATTTTATCTTTATCTTATAATCAAAATCTCAATAAGCCAAATTTTGTTAATTTAAAAATAAACTAAATTAATCTAATACATTTTAATAAAATCTTTTATCCTTATCTTATAATCAAAATCTCAATTAACCAAATTTTGTTAATTAAATATAATCATTACATAAGTCATATTAATTTTATGCCCTTTACAAAGTGAAAGATACACTTAACGATCATGTTGTCATTTCAACACTAACTTCTCTCTCAATATTATAGTGATGTAGACAAAGGAGTATATGAAGACTTTACGATATAAACAATGAATTTATTGTTCCCGGGGATAAGGATCACTTTGTATTATTAAATATGTACGTAATTGTCTCTCTCTCTAAATTAGGAGAGAATAAAACTACGAGAAAAACTCGAAGGAAAACCTTCGCCAAATTTAGAGATAATAAAAAGATCCAACCATTAATGAGGTCGACATGGCTATAACTATTGACCTTACACTTTATTATTGAAATGTGACTTTGTTTCTGCGGGGTCACTTTCCAAGAAACTAAAATCCAAAGTTAGAATTTACTTTAAATTTGTCGAAATTCCTTTTCTAAGATTTTCTTTTGGGTGGTTGAACATTTCAATTATTAAATTATAAGTTATAAAAATGTTTCATAGGAAATTCTGTGATGTAGGTGTATCTGTATATAAAACGATGCGACATACTTTTATAATATATGTTTTAGAATGTTTTTTTATTTTTATTTTTTCAAGTAAATGTTAATTATTTTTTTAATTATATAAGTTAAATTTTTTATTATTTTTTTGGTTGTGTGGGGTGGGATTTTTTTATGAATTAAGTTTTTTTTAATTAATTAAAAGATGTTTGCGGAAGATGAGATTCTTAATAATTATAATAATATTTTTTTGGTAAAGAAGCTTATATATAATTGTATATGTGATTTTTTAATGATGATGATGATGGTTAAGATCTATTAAAACCAATTTTGGTTTATCAAATCTTAAGTAAAAAGAAATAATTTATTTGGTTTGTCGTAAAATTTTATTTTTATGTGCAAAAAAAACTTAGAAAGAAGCGTTTTGAGGTCATTATAGTTTTGACAAGTTAGAAGGTTAGGGAGGTTAGTATTGTAATAAAGACTACGATCTAATGTGGGTGTAGGCAGGCTACTTTAAGAGAAAGTGACTTTCATCCTCAACGCTTGTAGTTTCTCACAGATGATAAATCCTTTCCACCCATCCTTTCCACCCACGACGTTTTAGGAATTGTCCAACTCATTCTTTTGGAGTGAGCTAAACTCTAGACCATTTGCACATTTGCCAACAAAATTTGCCTGAATCCAACGAGGGAATTTTTGCTGAAATTGCGGTTTTGGTTGCCGAAATTGCAATTTTGGTTGCAAAAATGGATTTAGTGCCCTCGATACCCTGATTATGCAATTTCAACAAACTGAAACTACAATTTCAACAATTATGACCAGATTTTGGTCAATGTAGAGTTTAGCTCACTCCCATTCTTTCACTACAAAGCTCGTGAGGGTTCATTCTTATTTTGTCTATATTAGTTTTCTTCTTTGAGCTAGTTAAAATAGAGAGATACTTTAGATCTTCTAGATTAAGGTAAATGACCTCCTTACATTATCTTAATTTCCTTTTAACCTCTAAATCCTTCTTGAGCTGCAGATGCTCTTGATTGGATTTTAAAGCAATTGCAGGGAGTCTTCGGTTTCTCATCTTATTTATCTTGTGCCTGTACATCAAGTACCTAGCCATTGTGATGCTCTCGATGGAAGAAAGACCCACTTCTATTAGGAGAATAAGATAAGGCATATTGCTTTTAATTTTGAAGTTATGTTATTAAAGGCTTTTGGATTTGTTCAATCTTTCTTTAGTTATCCACATCACAAGGTTTGCTAATTTACAATTTATTATTATTATAATACATGAAGCCTCCCAACACAAAATTAACCAACATTACTAACTCTTTAAAATAATATTTACGTGAATAGATGTTTTTATTTGAGACTTGGGGTGGACTACGACCTAAATGGTAGCTAGTTGATGAATGGATCACAAGTGACAATGCATGGATAACTCATAGCTAATGAATGGATAACCAACTAGTTGATAAATGGATAGGACAAAAAATGTCTATGATGTGCTAGTTTATACATTATGCCGATTTTTTCTTCTTAATAAATTTTAATTATTATTATCTTTTTAGTATCAAAGCTGGTCCTTCATATCTTTTTTATGAAAAAATACATATATTTAAAAAAAAAATACATATATATTTTTTACAAATACATATATAATTTTACTTGAAATTACATAATTAAATTTGATTTTACAATTTTGTTTCAAGTGTAATACCACTTAAATAATTAAACAATGTAAACTATGCAAAGAAGATTTGTTAGCTTAAAACATGTTATTGATTTAACTAATAAAAATTAAAAACTAAAGTCAATAATTGTTGATTTAGAATATATGTTATTAATTTATCTGATTTTAATAATTAAATTTGATTTTACAATTTTGTTTAAGTGTAATACCACTTAAATAATTAAACAATGTAAACTATGTAGAGAAGATTTGTTAGCTTAAAACATGTTATTGATTTAACTAATAATAATTAAACATTAAAGTAAAAAATTATTGATTTAGATTATATGTTATTAATTTATTTAATTTAATATAAATATTGTTAAAACCTATGTTATTAATTTAATAATATGTATATAGATTAAAGTATTTAGATTATTAATTTTTAAATAAAAACAATATCTATATTATTTTTATGAAGTAAAATAATTAAATTACTGTATATTAAAAAATCTTTATCACAAACTAAGATATATAAAATAATCTTAATCCCAAACTAAAATTATAAATATACCATGAAGTACGTTGTAAAATCATGCGTTACTTTTCTTTAAAGCGTAGCTACTTATGAAATAGAATCTTGATGGATTTAGAGGTTTGTTACTAACCTTGGTGGGTAGCCAGTTTAGCGATTTAGGAAACCTGGCTTTGAAGGACGAGTAACAAACCGAATCGTGACTAAAAGTAGAAGAACAATTAAATTGTCAATTTCGAAGGCCAGTTGGGCCTTGGATTTGCTAGAATAAGTAAGTAGGTTATAATTTATTAGTTGCTGAGTAAACATACAGTGCCTTTGTTTACCACACAATCCCATTTGTGTGGAACCAGGAACTTATTATCTAACTGGACATCGCTATTTTGTCTTTTTTTTTCCTACTTTGTCCAATGATGCCAACCAAAATTTGATTGGCAAGCTGACCAGTTGTCAGAGGATGTGGACCCCATGTTTCACAAAAACCTGAGGAAACCCTTGGAAATCCAAGAAGAAGAGAGAAGGTGATCAAAGAAAAGGAGAGAGAAAATAAATGTTGTCAGTTAAAGGAGGAGAATGTTGGTATTGGTGGGAGAAAGAGAAGGGGGATTTGGGGTGAAGAGGGAGAAGATGAGATGAGGATATCACACTTTTCTTATTGGAAATCCCATAATTTTTGTCTTTTTCTCCTTCTTATCATTCCTTCCATGGATATCTCGGTCTGGGTCTCCTTCCCATGTGGCATACATATGACAGCGTATGTGATGATGTGGACTTGTGTTATGATGTGGACCCATGCTGACCCAACCATTTCTGCTTAAGCAAATCAGCTGGACCCCTATTTTAGCAATGTCTCCCCTTTATGGCATACCCATCAACTTCTCTTCTAACTATTTAGATCACATACCCCTTTGTTAATAATATTTTATTAAAAATAAGAGAATGTATTTTTTAATGTTTGCAGCTTCTCCTAAGTCAAAAGTATAAGAGTAAGATCTCCTTCATCCGCACTGCTTTTGCTGTCCGGAATATCTCCTCCATTTCCCACTCCGTACTCCTATTCTTCCATTCATGCTCTTCTCGTTGTTACCCCTCACACGGTAAAATCTCTGCTTTTGACCGCTCTGGTTAACGGTAATTTTTCCCTTGTCTTCAATCCCCACACATATATTCTTCAATGGCAGATTATTCAGGCTTTCATTACAGTATCTGAGCATTATCTTGCTCCTCCGCTTCTTCAGAAGAATGTTTACAGTTTTAATTTTTTGCTGTCAAGTGACAGAAGGTGAAGCTCGATGAACAGCGTTGACGCCAAATTTTGGCTTACCAGGAGCCCAGCGAGACTGAACAGGTAAGTTGAAGAGCTTTAGGCCCCTTTTCACTGTGCATTCCATGCGTTTTTAGCCCCCTGTATTTCTGTGTTTAAAAGCCCATGTGACCTTAATAACCTAAGGGACTGGAGGGCTTGGGCATTCAATGGCAGAATTTCTGTAATTATTTTATGGAACTTCTGCAATTCGGCAGGAAAAAATAGTTGCACCTGTAGTTGGGGAGATCGTCATATTATTTTATTTTTTCTTATATCATTGAAAATACGGAAGTGGGTTGGCACTGGGCAGTAATTTTTTTATTTTATTATGAAGTGAAATTCTGTGAATATCTTGTCTTATGATGTGCTTGATTTATGTGTCATGGTTTCTGTGGGGTTTGCCCAGTAGATATAGAGCTGTGGTTGTGAGTTCAATCCCTGCAGACTGCAGACCCATTTGCCTGCACGTCCATGTTGGATCCCCACTACCATGATTCATGAATGTGTTCATAAGCTCAATCCCGTCCTGAGCCAGCATTTCTGAATGGTGCAGACCCATAATGCCAAGTGCTGAATCTGTTGTCAAGTTCAATCCCTTCCAGGTCCGCAGAGTATAACCCCAATGCCAACTGCAGAATCAGTTGTTGAGTTCAATTCCTCAGGTCTCATCATACTACACATAGTAGAAACCCAGTGCCTAGAGCAGATTCTGTCGTCAAGTTCAATCCCTTCCACCCTGTCTTGGTGTATGTAGTAGAACCTCAATGCCAAGTGCAGAATATGTTTTCAAGTTCAATCCCTCCCACCTTGTGGTGTCTGGATTAGAACCCAATGCCAAGTGCAGAATCTTTTGTCAAGTTCAATCTCTCCAGCCTCGATGGTATGCATAGAGTAGAACCCCGTTGCCAATTGTAGACTCTGTTGTTAGATTAGGTTCCTCCCACCTCGTCATGGTGCATGGAGTCTAACCCCAATACCAGCTGCAAAATAATTTGTCAAGTTCAATTTCCTCCTGCATCATTATGGTGAAGAGTAGAACACTAATGCCAAGTGCAGAGTCTGTTGTCAAGTTTAATGCTTCCCACCTTGTTGTGGTGCACAATGTAGAACCCCATTGCCAAGTACAGAATCCGTTGTCAAGTTCAGTCCTCCTTGAATCATTCTGTGTGCACTCATACTAACCCTAATCCAGGGCCAGAACTTGATCATGAATTCAATACCTATGGAGGTGGTACCCCCATGCTTACGGAAACCTCAATGCCAAGTTTGGAATGTTTCACATGTTCAATCCTTAGGTTATGATCACACATGTGTCAACAAATGCACACAATTTAGGCATCAGCAGACTGTGTGGTCAGTGCTGACCTCCCAAGCCACGGTGAGCATAGAATTATGTTCGAGTTCAAAGAAAAATCATCAATGCCAAGAGCAAAATGTATGGGGTACAAGGAACTAGGCTTATGCTCCCTCCATATAGTGCTTTTCTTGATGGCTGGAATATGCAATCCTTTGGCACTGCATGTGTGAGAACCTCATGGAGGAGAATCGATTTTAATACAAGCTTTATATGAGCAAGATTAGTTTGCTCACAAAGCTATTAAACCTCTTTCATATGATTCTCGGTGGAATTAATTTTAGTTATTCGTTTTGCATTGCCTCAAGAATGCATGAGCAACATGTAACTAATCTGCTTGTCAATTATTAGTTTATGGCACTTTAAATTCTATAGCTGGAAACTCATTGGTATATTCTTGTGGTGGACATTCCTATTCACCCTGCAGGCCTTCCCTTAATCATAGCTCATCGATGATCTTCCAAAAATCAGACTAAGTGACGATCATCATAGAGGACAAGCCTACCCTGGATATTAGACAGGTATGTCTTACTTGGGGCAGTGCCAAATTCTGGTGTAACCTTGCAAGGGGACTGTAGCTCAGGGAATATATGGGAATCTGCCAAACAGTTGAATCCCTAACCCTTTTGCAGCAATGAAACTGATATATTAGCATAATCAAACTGATGTATTTACATTGCAATTTGCTGGCTCTCAAATTCTCTTAGTTTTTTGACATTTAAACGGAACTTATATATTAACACAGACCATTCAAATTTTGCAGGCATGGGAGCAAAGGTACAAGTTGAGAATTATTTTCCAGTACTATTCCCAAATGAAAATGCCAAGCCTGATACAAGAATTAACAATAGTCTTCTAGAGGCTTGGCCACACTGTGCCAGAGAGATAATTTTGAAGGAAAACAGATTTTATAGTAATACTAAAGAAGGAGCAATGGGAGTATGTTCCGAAAAAGATATGGAGATCTTGAAGCTTACAATGCTCAAGCATGAACATATATTTAAAGAGCAGGTATGTAATACTAATATCTCAAACTGAGCAATTGCATGTCTTTGAGTTATAAATTTGACATGGGGCTCCATAAGTGTGATGTTTTCATTTTTCCATTAAATTCATATTCTTGTTTTCTGACTTAAGCTTGAGTTTCCTTATATGACCTTATTTTACTACCAGATAAAATAAAATAAAATTGTAGAGAATGGTTGATGTGTCTTCTACTCTCTTAGATTCAAAAGGCAGAAGGGAGACTAGATGGAAGATGACTCAGTGTGCCAGGAAGACATTGCCTTTTAGGAAAGTTCTAATATGTTGTAATTCCTGGTGATAGTGCAGGTACGTGAACTGCATCGTTTATATCATATGCAGAAACAGCTAATGACCGATCTCAGAAGAAAAGATTCCAACACATCAACTTTGACCTCTGGAACTGTCCAAGAGGGTTCATTTCCAAATCATACTGGGTCAGAACTTCTGAAATTAGATGGAAAAGGTAACTTTTGGGCTACTCTTAATGGTCCTATTACAAACAAAGACAGCAGAGATCAGCAACAGCCGATTTCAGGTGTGGACTATATGCAGAACTACAGACATAGTTTGTTTGAGAAGAATCAACAAACGGGGTTGAGTCCACGGGAAATTAAGCAGAATCCAAGGGACTTTTACAACCTGCAACCTAGCAGAGCTACCCGATTGATATTTGACCTTGAGCAATCTGCTGATGTATATATGGATGCTGAAGTCACCAATCAAAATGAGGAAGGGAACACTAAGAGACGAGCATTTAAAAATGGCGTTGAGCCAGAAAATGATTTGCAGCTTACTTTAAAAACTGGATGTGAAAAGGCTGCAAGAGAAAATGGAAAGCAAACTGGGCCATACATACAATTTGACATGTCACAGCTGAGAAGAGAGGAGGTAGAGGAGGATAAACAATTAAGATGCCAAGAAGAAGCTATCTTTTTCCCGGCAGTCTCTACTAGATCTGTAACTCGTGTTCAAGAAGAGTGGCAATCAGATTCGACAGATTCTAGAGCCAAGCAAAGGGAAAGTAGGTATGCTTGGCCAAAAGAAGGAATCTTTTCAGGTGCAGTTCCACAACAAAGGAGCTCTCTCTTTGCTTTGGTATCTTCTAAAGGATTCTTGATTGATCCCTCCTCTACTCCAAGAACAGGTACTGTTCATGGGGTTTCTCCAGGACTCAGTTTGAACTCTCACAGAGAAATGCATTCATCTGGATTGTGGAGAAAGACTGAAGAGGGTTTGTGCCAAATTCCTCATGAACTCCACTCTCAGGATTTCTGCATCCTACCAGCAGAGTTAGAGTTGCAGAAGCAGAATTTTTGCCCACAAGATAAATTTCATGCACAGCCATTTGTTACTTCTGACGGTAATAGGATGAATGTTAAGAGACAAGCTTTGGAGTATGGCATGGGGAATTGGTATCAAAATGGTAGCCTTGTGCAACATACACAACAGGACTCCCCATCAATTTACCATGCAGGAAGTCCTTTAATTTTTGGGCAAGCATTATGCCAGACAGGCCCTGTTGTTGGATCATTGAGTAATCAGCAACAAGGTGCTCACCATGCAATGCCTGCATCTACTCCAAATTCTTCAGGTTTTCCGTCGGGTAGCTTGCAGGAGTGTTCAACATCTCTTTGGTCTACAAGTTCAATTAGATTATCAACTCCACAGGCTTTAGATGATAAAAGTTGTCTTGACAGAAAGATAGAAAAAATAGATTTAACACTTGGGCTTTCAAGTGTGGGAGTTGAGGAGGCAAGGAAGACATCATGTTATTCCAGTGCCGCAAATATAATGGAAGATGCACACACTAACAGTTCTGGTCAAGTTGATGCCACCGACAAGAAATTACATCGAGATTCTATGCATATGCATGGAATAGGTGTTCAAAGCAGTGAAAACTTCACTAGAACCTTCATAGATCTGCCATCTATACAAGAGACAAAGAGTGATAGCGTGAAACATAGAGCGCAGTTGAATGGCTTGGACTTTTCAGATCTTTTAAAGCCTTTGTCAGAAAGTATGCAGTACATAAAGGCAGGTGACGGGATTGGTTTAACAAAGCATTTGGTGGATGACCTTGGGGAAAAAAGTGCTCAACAGAGCAAAGAGAATATTTCCTTCTCTTCTAACCTATGGAAGGTTCATGATTTTACAAATGAAAAAGAAGGTGCCAATTCTGAGGCACCACAAGCAGAAGGGGGGATGCTCAAGCCTGAAAATCTGCTTGGTCTTGTTGACAAGCCAATTAATAATTCTACCCCCATTCACGGGATAATCGGAAAGAGCCCAGAACTTAAAGCAGATAGAAGTCATATAGACAGACATATCCATCTACACAGTGTAGCAGATTCTGGGGAACATGAGATGAAAATAGGGACATTTAAGGAAAACATTAATGCTGTGTATGGCCCTGTCGAAGAAGGATTCACTGGCTGTGGCAAGTTTTTGTCACCAGTTTGTGATCATGTCAATGCAGACATGCATGAGGAAACTACCCTTCTTCTAGGAATTAGAGGCAAAAGAAATCCTAACAAAGTCTCTAGGCAAATGGAGATGGAAGCATTATATACCACAAGTGATAAGGAAAAAGTTAGAGCAGGGTCAGGTTCTCAAGCTTCTTTTGCCATGAGAGACCCAATTCCCACCGAGGGCATTGTCAACAATGGAGGAATGGTAGATAACTTTGCTTATCGAGTTCTTGTTTCGGATATAAACCCTGTGGTTAATGTCACAAGGCAAGGCTCTATTGAAACAGAAAATGCTTTTAATTTTGATCAAGAGGAAAGAAAGGGCTCAGAAGAGGCTGTATGTCACTCGGGCTTTAAAAAAGCAAAAGTCTCAAGAGATGGAACTGAGAAGGATGCTCATGCTCAGCAAACTGACTCCACTGAGCCTTCATCAGAAACTCCCAAAGACAATATGCAACTATCCCAGTATGAAGCAGATTTAGAACAGTCCACCCAATATGTTCATATACAGAGAGGAAGCAAATTTAACATTGAACCAGAAGTGGACACTCTTCAAACAAAGGCTATAGAAGATCCCTCGTGTAGTTCTCCATTTCTAGAAAGTGCCCAGGCAGTAAATAGTGCATCAAGGAATTCATCAGTAGATACAGACGTTGCAGCAAATATTCTTCTGAAAATTAAATCAAAGAGAATCTTGGACTGGTCAGATATAGATTGTTGTGAATCTCTGTTTGCATCGGGTATGAAAGCATCATTAGATTGGTTTGCAGATGCAGTTGTTTCAAATGCAAACTGCGTGGCATCTACTATTTCAGGGCATAGAGAAGATACTGATCATCCATTATCATCACCTAGAAGTGGCAGCAACGCAAAAGAACCCGAGGTTTCTGAAGATTCAATCCCCAAAGAAAATGCTTGTAGTCCCAATGCTTCCAATGGTCTTGATTTTTTCGAGTCCATGACTTTGATGCTTGAGGAAACTATTGTGGACACAGGTTGCAAGCTACTTGCAAAACAAGAAGAAGAAGTTGAAAAGACGGCTTCTGCTATAAATTCTATTTCAACGCCATCCAAAAGAGGAAAGCGTAAAAGAGACAGAGATTTTCAGAAAGAGATCGTTCCCAGCATTTCATCTCTTTCCAGACAGGAGATTACAGAAGATATGCAGATCATTGGAGGGCTGATGAGATCGGCAGGAGATGCTTGGCATACTGGTTCTACAAGAAGAACTGCAGGTAAATTTTCCTTGAGAGATGACTGGTTTGTGCCATTGACAGGCCGCCGATCCAGACATATCAGTGGCATCCGGGCAAATGTTGGAGGTGTAACTAGAAACATTACTGTTCAGGCATCTAGGCGTCATGATCAGGAAGTTGAAAGGGTTAATGCACTTTCTTGGACCAGTTCATGGGGTGAGACAATAAGGCGAAGGCGAATGCAACGCCATCGTGCACCAATGACTTCTCTTGCTTTGAATCCTGTTTGAACAAGCAGTAATGCATAGGATTTCTGTACGTGGATGGAATTCGCTGGGATTAGTTTCTATTGGAGAACTTGTATTATGATTTCCGTTACATAATGTTGAATTGGAACACACATCGTGGTTTTTTTCATATACTACAAAAGCATGAGTTGTAAATTTCACTTACCAGACAAGCAAATAACTCACATGATTCTGTGTGAAAGAGGCATTTTCATGTTGCGAGATATTTGTAGAGAAGTAGATTTCCTTTTTCAATTGATGAATTTCTTTCAGTACCCTTCTTGGGTACCACTACTAATGGTAACTCTTATACTCAGAAGTGTAAGTCCCATCATTTAATCTGTGGGCTTACATTGTATTATCCTTTGTTTGGAAAGTGGGAACGGTTTTGCCATCAAATCAAAACTTGTTGTAGAAAAACCCCAAGGAACAACATCCTTTTGAATGTTAAACTCTTGCCTGTCTTCATCCAAGTGCTTCTCATGTTTCAACTTTCCTCTGCTCAGGAAAGCATAGTTGGTGATGTACAAAGTAGGCGAGTATTTTCAAGTAATCTCGTGCTCAGCATTGAACAGTTTCTAAGTTTAAGCAAAGAGTCAGAAAAAGCAAGTTCTAGAAATTGCAAATCTCAGTCTTACAGCACGCAAAATGTCAGTCATTGCCAATCAATCATGTATGTTCCTTGTTTTATTTTCTGGACAATAACAAACTGCAGTTGGTCTAATTACATTTATCTTGTTAACATTACGTCAGATCTTGCTGCTTGTATATTATTACGCAGGTTTTCAGTTGGCTATATGATTGTTTTGGCTGGTAAATGACCATTTGTTTAAGAAGTGAACCTACCTTAGTCTTAGATGCCACAACCAAGTGGTATATATTATCTGGCCTCGCCTGTTGAGATAAGACACATCCACCCGGTCTTGATGCAGTAGTTAACTCTGTTAGCCACAGTAATGCAGCGACATGTCTTGTTTAGGAGGGGGGGGTTCTTTGAATTAAGGATGCAGCAATTTAAGTGTTTTGAGTTAACCTCTTAATCACAACCCCCGCCGCTTCACAAATTGGCTACATAAAATTATGGTGTAAGCAAATAATTCAAATTATATAATAAAAGCCTATTGCATCTTTAGAACCCTGCTATTTTTGAATTGAAGTGAGACTATCGATAGCATTTCTCTTTTCAGGGAACACCATGTGCTGGCGTGAATGTTAGCAGGTCGTAAATTTCGATAAGTGTGAGCCTTATTTTCTAATTATGGGTGGTTCTATTGACATCAATAATTCACATACAGACCCCAGGTTTGCAAGGATAACTACATAAGGTGAAAAGACATACAACTAGATTAGATTTGATATTGGATACATCAAGATTCAAGAGTATGGCCAAACTTATGACAAAGAAAGTTTTCCAAACATGGTAGAAAGGTATAAAAAGTTAATATTTTATCAGCGATTGCACTGAGAGAAACAAGGTGTTCAAATAGCTTGGGGCTGAAGAAATGTTTTTGACTCTTCATTAGTGTAATGCAATTAAAAAAAAGTGGAAAAATGATTGATGTGAAATATGAAAGGTTAAAATAAACAGAATTTTTTTTTGCGTTTTATTAATTAAAAAAAAACTAGCATAGATTCATCTTAATTCTGCATCTTTTCAATGGTGAAAGGTTTGTGTTTGGATGTTTTTAATTTCTCTCTTAATACTTAATAGATCCAAGATTAAGATAGATCTCTGCTAGCCATAAAACCTGAAGGACATCTTCTCCATACTACAGATCAAATCTAGTGACCAGTCTCTCAGCTTTTACATCTGGCTTTTCAGTGACAAGTCCTTAACCAGGCTTTCCAGAGTTTTCAGTATCTTGTCTGCAATGGATTACTTTTAAAGTCTAGCCACATATGACAATTCTTCCTCGTTTCTAATGCTTCTGTTCGTCACCAACTGCTTTTATTGTGAATGGGTGTAAAGGTGAAGTGCAAGTATGATTATCTTAGTTGTCTTTCCATTTGTTGCCATTTTTTATGCTGCTTTTCCTGATACTCAGTTATTTGCTTCAAAACGTTTGGCAGGTTTGGACCGGAGGCTTCAGAAACATTGGAATTTTAAAAAAAATTGAAAGTATAAAACAATATTTAAAAAATAATACTCAGACATATAAAATTATTAAAAAAAACATATAAACAGAATAATAATTCAAAAAAAAGACACATATACATACTCTCATTCTTGTCATGATGTACCACTAATTTAGGCCATCAATGGCAGATAGTTGAATGTAAAGGATAATGTACTATGCTCCATTGATTTTCTATAATTTCCCAAACACACTTCACTTCTTCAAACCATCTTTTTCTTACCTTGTAAGGAAATGTTTGGAGTTTTAGTCCTGCAAAGTGCAATCTGTCCAAAAGGTTTAAGGTTCTGCCACACTTGACTAACTCACTCTGACAAAACCTAGTAAATATGCTGCTGCTCATTCGAGAAACTTATTATTAAACAATATAAATTCTATCACCAATTCCGTTGGATATTTTTGTCATCCAGCAATTGTTGTTGGACTGGTAGAGGCCAACTACGTAGTCGATTAAAACTTTAAATTTTAAATATCAGTTTTGCATTACATACTTTTAACTCGATTTTAAAATGAAATTTGATGCCATACCTATTTATCATATAGTAACATAGAAAATGTACCTATTGGATTTGTACATTAGCAATGCGTCATCAATTGTATTTGAACTCTAAAGTTAAACATATTTGAATAAGCGAGAAGGTTAAGTTATGTACTAGCTTTAGGTTGGGGAAAAGGTCTTGATCTACCTTTGCTCGTGATGTATTCGGAGTTTACAATAGTGTTGTAAGAGGGTGCTAACTCCCCTTTGATTTTCGAGATCAATATTTATATTTTAATCTTGGCTTTGCTTATAGGGTTTATTCCTTTGTACTTTAATTTATTATTATTCTTTGTTATATGTATCGATAAAGTGACTTTAAGAGACTTTGACACCATCTCATTGTGACTATGTCAGCTTGTACTTTCGACACTACCACACCGTGGCTATGTCATGTTGTACTTTGAAACCCTAGCATATTTTAGTCATTGCAAACATTGATGTACTTCCTTTTGGTATTTCCCCTATAATGTCGAGAGAGAACACGAGAGAACACTTGAGCATTTGGATTAGAGTTAACTAATTCAAGTTCCATTTGACCCTAAGTTAGAAGGTAAAAGTTTGACCACACTTTCAAACCATAGACTTAGGGGTTGTCCAGAGAGAACACTTGAGCATTTGGATTAGAGCTAACTAATTCAAGTTCCATTTGATCCTAAGTTAGAAGGTAAAAGTTTGACCACACTTTCAAACCATAGACTTAGGGGTTATCCAAGAAAGGTGTTTAATGAAGCCTAATTCAAGCTCCACTTTATAGTAAGTTCATTTCATACTAAGTTAGAAGGTAAAATTTTCATCCAATCTTTTAAACCATAGGTTTGGGGTTGAAAGGTTTTTTATGAAGCCTAATTCAAGGTCCACTTGATACTAAGTTAAAAGGTAAAGGTTTGACCCAATCTTTCCAACCATAGGCTTAGGTCAGGAGTTGTCCAAGAGATAAATTTGGCGAAGACTTCTTGTATATGAATTATTAATAACTTAGCGCCAAACATGCAAACATCTTGGAGTTGGGCCTTGCTTACCTATACAAACATATTTTACAAACATATTTTATAATGGTTCAAGATGTTGAGCTCATGCAGGGTATGTATAAACACTTGGAAGATGTGTTGCATGGATGTGTTTGGATGTCAATATAGTTATGGATATATGTACATGTAGAATAATGATGAAAGCCTTTTGAAATGCAAGTACATGGGTATGCCACTTTTTTTCTATATAGGAGGTTATTGGGATGAAAATATGATGGGTACCTATT
>LPNX010749050.1:0-66553 GCA_001517045.1 Pseudotsuga menziesii | reverse complement strand
GGCTTTGAGCCTCATCTCCTTCTGGAACTGGAACCTCTCTACTCATGAAGGTGTTCAATTCATTTTCTTCAGAGAGATCAAATGCTTCCATGCTTGGAAGTTGTCAAATTCACCAAGATTATCATCAAGCTGATGTGATATATCACTTTGAAATGAGAACCTCAAAAGCAAATAACAAAGGATTAGATCTTACCGATTTGAGGTGTCCGTCTTGGTTCCGGCGCTGGCTGATCCAAGGTTTGCCACAGAAACCATAATTTTAAAAACTTGGAATATTTCAGATCTGATTGGATAGAAATATATATCTCTTCAAATGGAGCTGTCCAAAGTACTCCTTTTCTGAAAACAGTGGGGGGAAGCTCCCAGAACAGGAAGGGCCTAGTTTTCCAATTTCTTTTATAGAAATGCCTGTCACTGTTTCTGTGATATCTCTAAAATTACTGCTCCTCTATGTCTAAAATTTCTCACTAAGGTAACCTCACATGTCCTGGATCCAAAACCATAGGTTTCATCAGAATTTGTTTCACCAATTGGGATTTATGATCATTTTCCCAAGGTGCCTTGTTACAGGATTGTTCCTAACAGCGAAGTTGTACGGATTACCACATGTCACTGTTTCATATTCTAAGTCTACAGTTTGGACCATGAGAATTAAATTCCATGCCCTTTCTGGAACATCTTCAGGAATTCCATTTGGACCTCTGTAGCCCAGGATATTGCAATTCTCCCCAGGTGTCCTGTTTAGGGATGGATTATGGAAGAGGCTGTAACCCTAACTTGGAGGGATCATATATCCCATAATATAGTGAATATGAGGCTGAATTTTGGATACAATGTACATAAGGATTTTATATTCAGTATTGAAAATTTTGATATCCTGAACCTTTGCCAATCTCAGGATATAGCGAATGTACCAAAACTTAGCAGTTTTAGTATTTAGGGTTTTCCTAGCTCAGAGTCAAACTAGGGTTTGACTTTCCCGGAGTTTCACCCAACCAAAAATCTTGATCCAGGTCTCTAAAATTTGATTTTGATGAGGAGAGAAATCCTATCCTGGGCTCACTCAAAAATTCTTCTTTTGCAAGAAGCCCTAATTTCCCGCACCGAAAACTGAAAATGCTCGGAATCGAATTCCGCTTCGACAGAAAGATGTGCCCTTCAATGGAGAGTCAGCCTAGCCTTCTTTTGCTGATCGATTGTGGAGAGAGAACAAAAAATTAAGAAGCCCTAGATTATGTAGCTGCACAATTCCTTCTTTCAGGGTAGCTCTGATAGCATGTTGAATTTTTCATATGCTTAGCTAAGACATCAGTATTTCATTACATTTTCATAACAAAAGCATATAAACAGGATCACTGAAAGATAGAAAAGCACAACCATACAAAAGGAACACAAAGATTTATCCTGGGAAAACCCTAAAGGGAAAAACTCAGCAAAAGCTTCCTCAATATAGATGCCCCAAAAAGATAAAAGATAAAACTAGCAAGGAGATCAAAGCCTGATCCTCCTCCTTCTCCAGCTACTTCTCTTCTCCACGAATGCGCTACACAAGTGATAATGTGTGTTCCAAATGAGGAGCACCACACCTCTATTTATATTCATCCATTCACTTTAATTATCTCATCCGACATGTAGGCTCGAGTTAATCATGTAGGCTCGAGTTACACATGTAGGCTCAAGTAACCACACTGGGGTGCTAATGACCCACCTTTACAATTAGAGGGGACTACCTCATGACTCTTATTAGTTCTCCCGATTAGAAGCATCGGGGTACAAAGATAATACAAGTGGTTCTCCTGGTAGGACCATCGGGGACCACAAAAGATACATATAGAATATTCTTCGAAGTTACAATATTTCAACATTTCCTAGGGTACATCCTGTGTTATGGTTGAATGTTTATGTGTATGAATGGTTCATTTATTCCAAGTATTCAATATTACAACACTTAAATAATTAATGATCCATGTCATTTCCAGGTGCACGTTGGGGACAACAGTCAACTGGACGAGTCAAGTATTGTTATGGTGTAAGCATAGAAAAAGAACAAGTAAAGAAGGAAATACACTATATCGACGGAAATTATGCTGGAGCAACCGAATCCGGTTGTCCGTTAGTCGAATTCGACTATCATTTTAATAATGAATATGAATAATAATAATAAATTGGATGATGGGTAAAATATACAATAAGCTCGCCTTTTATAGGCTTGAGCGTGAAGGGTTACACCCTTTCATATAATTAACTAATCTATTTTAATAATTTATTTTATATTCGTCACATTGCCACTCCCTTTAAGGAAGCTTTGTCCTCAAAGCTTAAGTATTTTCCTAGTGTCGTTATTCATTCTGACTTGGTGTCGGTATTAGAATCGAACGAGGTCTCTTGTGCAGAGACTTGCACTTCCTTTCCATTGATGATTTTTCACTGTATTGTCTCATTGTTCCTACATTTGTGACTAGGGGTCCAATCATCACCGCATCGACGATATATGTTTTTCTTCTTTTTCTTTTTATTATTAGAGTAATCGTTAGATGACTTTGATCTATTTTCCATTTCATAGGCGTATGATTGAGGTTTGTGGCATTGATGTCCGGGATACCAAGTATCTACACAGTACCTACATTGTGTCTCTTTTTCTTGTCGATAATGGCTATCTCCTTATGTTTTTATTCCTTCCAATTTGCGTTTTGCGGCTTTTGCTTTATGTCTTGCTACTTCTACATTAGGTATGTCATGTAACTTTAACTCTTTTTGGAGGTGTGGTTTAAGACCTCCTAAATAGGTTTCGAGTCTTTGCTTGTCAGCAACCCAAATAATCATGTTGATAAGGATTCCCATTGATGAGTGAATTCCTCAACATTTCTGACTTGCTGTAGTATGGTAAGTTTACTGAAAAATTCATCTTCTTTGATTCCCTGAAACCTATTAAAAAAATCATTTTTGAACAAGTTCCAGGTGTAGGTAAAATTATCTCTCTTCCACCATAAGTACCAATTATAGGCGTACCCTTCCATATGCATTGACACATATTTCACCTTCTCCTTGTCAGATTGAATGTTGTAAATGTCGAAGTATTCTTCTGCTTTGTTGTCGATATTGGTCGATCACTGACACTTGATTTTCTAATTTATGTCGTATCTACGTTAGTCCTTCATCCTTGTCGCTAACGATTTTGTTCAATCGTTTTGTTTCCGCTTCATAATAATTTATTTCTTTCTTTATATCTTGATTTTTCAATCTCTGATTAAAATCGTTTTCGCTTTTTAATTTCTCAATTTGGGCAGACAATTTTTCTATATGATTTTTCTGATCGAAATTTTTTTGTTCCTTGAGCTCTTTTTGCATCTCATGTATTTTAATTATTACTTCCAATTTCGTATTTGTGTTTCGTAATTCTTCATTGTCTATTCGATAACGTTTTAACTTGGCTTCTAATTTCTCTATTTGTAGTTGCAAACCAAATTCCATGATCTTTGATTTCTTCCACACTAGATGATGATGGTCTTCGATTTTTTTCGATTTTGTTTTCCTTTGACTTCCCCACCTAAGTTCAACCTCACTTGCTTTTTAGTATCAATTATTATGCACCTTTTTGATCTTTTATTTCCCTTAATTTTTGTAAAATGTGAGTAGATTGGGTGGTTGGGAGGAATGAGTGTTATATTCCCCACCCAAGTTCAAATCTCACTTGCTCTTTACTAATAATTATTATGCACATTTATATTAAAAATCAAACCCACTTTAAGAAACCAGGTGTGGTTTCACTTTTACCCCCTTTTTTTTCCTTTTACTTTTTATCTTTTCTTTTTCTTAACTTTCCTTTTTTAACCTTTTTTCTTTCCTCGTTCTTTTAGTTTTTTTTTGTTTTTACCTTTTTTTCCACTTTTTTTTGGGGGGAGTTACTTTTACCTTTATTTTATTTTATTTATTTTTTAAGGACAAAGTCCTATTTTTTTGGGAAACCCAAATCTACACAAGGTGTAAATAATGTGAAACCCAAAAATTCAGGGAAACCCTGGGCGATGGCTAAAAGCCAAAAATATGGCCAAAGGTCGGGATCTAGCCAACGAGGCTCTGATACCAAATGGAGCAACCGAATTCGGTTGTCTGTTAGTTGAATCCGACTATCATTTTAATAATGAATATGAATAATAATAATATATTGGATGATGCGTAAAATGTACAATAAGCTCGCCTTTTATAGGCTTGAGCGTGAAGGGTTACACCCTTTCATATAATTAACTAATCTATTTTAATAATTTATTTTATATTTGTTACATATGCGCACAGACAATATGCAAGAATTCGAACCAATTTCTATTAATACTTCTTTTCAATGAAATATGGAACAATATGATTGATTGATTCATGTATACTACAATAGTGTACATGTTTATATAGAATGTCGCGACGCTTGGGTGACTTCCCGTTACTTTCAGTTACAAAATAAGTTATAATAGTTTGAAAGTTCAAGCGTCACAAACGACTGGAAGATAGAGAGATACTCTGTTGATGTTCGACAGTCATCGACGTCGACAACGCATGTGGATATGTTGCATGCCGAGAGTGAAACCTGTCGTTGTTGTCGAAGTTGGTTGTGTAAAGGTTTAGACTTGTCAAATTCATTACTGAACTTGTCGAAGCAGTCGAAGTAGTCGAAGTGATAGAGTTTGTTAAAGTTCGACAACATGCCAGCTGTTGGTTGGATCATTCCTCCTTCCTTAAGAAACAATGGTCTCCATTGTGTATTCTTTCAGGCAAGGAAACTTGTTTGCTATTTCAATAGCAGAGTACCCTTTTCCTTGCACAGGGAGTTGTCTGACTTTATCCATTTGAAACAAGGGAATGGAGTTCATCCTCATATGGCATATGCGTCGTCCCACAATGGTTTCACAAAGGAGAGGTTCTTGAAAATCTGGATGGATGTATTCGGGTTCTGCTGTTTGCAATTCGTTCTGTTCCAACAATGGTGCATGGTATGGTTGAAGTAAATCTACATTAAATACTGGATGCATGACAAGGCATGTAGCAATGTCAAGCTGAAAAACGTTTTCTCCAATCTGTTTAAGGATACTGTATGGACCATATTGCAAAGGTTTCAACTTTCTGTATGGGCTAGTGAAGCACTCCTTATCTAGATGTGACCATACATGATCTCCAATTTGGAATGAATGAGGAATACAATGCTTATCATGTCGGACCTTAGCTTTTGTATCATCTCATTACAACATTTATTGTGCTTGATTTTGGATGTTGTAGATTTGATCTCTGAACTTTAATGCTTTCTCAACTTCTCGTCCTTCAAAGTTGATGTCACTCAACTGTGTCGAGAAAATGATCAAGTCGATAGGCGGGGCTGAGGGTTGAAATCCATAATAGATCTCAAATGGAATCTTTCCCGTAGAACCATGTTGAGCAAGATTGTAGCTGTGTTGTATGTATGGAAGGATGTCATCCCATGTTCGACGATCATGCTTGTGGTTGTACATGTGAAGCAATTGTAATACGAAGCGATTTACAACTTCCATCTGTCCGTCTATCTATGGATGGAAGGATGTTGACAAAAAAGTCTTGCGTCAAGTTGTTTCAAGAGAGTTTTCCAAAAGGTGCTAACAAATATAGAATCTATGTCAAAATTAATGGTCGTCGGAAGGCCATAATGCTTCCAAACGTGTTCGAAGAAGAGCTGAGAACTTTGTTGTGTTGTCATAGTCTCCTTGCATGGTATGAGTATAGCCATGTTGGAAAATATGTTGACTACTACTAATATCACGTCATGTTGATGTTTGGTAGTAGGATATCCCGTTAAGTAGTCCATAGAAATAGATCCCCATTGTCGAATAGGAACTGGAAGTGGTGTGTATAGTCCTTGTCATCGATTCAACGATTTCATAATGGCACAAACTACGCACGATCGAATGTACTTGTTGATGTCAGATTTAAGTTAAGGACAATAAAAATAATTCTGAAGGATAACAAGTGTTTTTGCGACTCCAAAATGTCCTTTAGTCTTGCTGTAATGCGTGTCCCAAATGAGATTATGTCTATATTCACCGGTCGGTACACAAAGCTATCCAAGATTGTATAACAAGGTCTCCTTCAGGAAGTATTCAGTAGTAGACAGCTTGTCAGCTTGAAGCTTTCGATAAATTGCGAAGAAGTCATAGTCTACTGTATACAACTGTGGCCAAGTAGTGATGTCGTAACCCTGCATACTCATTACTATAGACAATAGAGTAATGGGTGGTCGACTGAGACAATCGGCTGCGACATTGTCTTTGCCTTTTTGATACTTAATTACCAACTGAAATTGTTGCAGGTAATTAATCCACTTGAATTGTTGACCTGTATGTAGTTTCGATCGGGACAGGGAAAATTGTAAAGGCTTATGGTCAGTAAGAATGACCATTTCCTTGCCAAGAATGCAGTGTCTCCATTTCTTAAGAAATTGCACAATGGCGTAGAGTTATTTTTCATACGTTGAATACTTTCTAACATTGTCATTGGAAGTTTCAGAATGAAAGAAGAATGGGTGACCTAACTGAGTGATCACTGCGCCGAGGGCATAGTCCAATATATCCGTCTCAATCTCAAAGGGCTAATGCAAATCAGGTAACACAAGTACTAGTGCAATACAAAGCTTGTTTTTGAGTTGTTCAAAAGCTTGTTGTTGTGTCGATGTCCATTTGAAGAAAATTTTCCCATTTCCTATAGTCAACTGATTCAAAGGCCATGTGATGTGGCTAAAGCCAAGTATGAACCATCAATATAAATTATCCAAACCAAGAAAAATTGTCAGTTCATGAATTTTTTTAGGAATGGGCCAATATTTGAGGATCTGTACTTTTTCTGGGTCGACATGAATGCCTGCATAGTTAATTACATACCCCAAATATTGATGTTGGTCATCGCAAATGAAAATTTGTCCATTTTCAGATATAATCGATGTTGATGGAGAGTGTCGAAGAGTTGTCTAAGTTGTTTGACGTGTTCTTCCCATGATAAACCAAAAACCAAGATATCGTCGAGCTAGACAATGACACACTTGCCGATGAAGGGTCATAGAAGGTCATCCATATATCTCATGAAGGTTGCATGTGCATTGGTTAAGCCGAATGGCATGACTAACCATTCAAACAATCCTTCCTTTGTCTTGAAAGTTGTTTTCCATACATCAGTGGAATCGATCGAAATTTGATGATATCCCAGCTTAAGGTCAAGATTCGTAAAGAACTTATCACGTTTCAGACACTCGATGATTTATTCTATCCTTGGAAGAGGGTATCTATTCTTTATTGAAATTTTGTTGAGAGGCTGATAGTTGTTGCACATGCTCCGAGTCTCGTCTTTCTTTGGAACTAGGAAGACTGGACTTCAATAAGGAGAGGAGCTAGGGAAGATATGACCTTTGTTGATAAAATCATGGATTTGTTTGCGAATCTCTTTTTTCTCAAGAATGGATCTTCTGTAAACAATTGTGTTAGGTAATGAAGAACCGGGAACAAGATCAATGGAGTGTTTTACCTAGAAATGCATAGGTACTTTGTTTGGCTCTTGAAATACATTTTGGTGCTCCTCAAGAATGTGGTCGATCTGTTGTTGTTTTTGGGAGCTGCGCTAGTCGGTGAGTCAACTTGTTGTTGTAGTCTTCTTGGAATGCTGAGTATTTATCATAATTAATGTGAACTTCTAAGCCTGATTGATAAGCTTCTTTGTTTTTTTTGTAGTTATGATAGCAATCATTGATGTGGGTTGTCACTCTAGTATGTTGTACCATTGATTCCGAATTTTGAAAATCAACTTCTGAGATAGTCACTGATATGTACCGTGTCTATCCCACATGGAAAGTTTCCCAAACAAAGCATCTACAACCAAAAGAAGAGCCATGTCATAGAGTACTTCATCTTCAAAAGGATTAATGAAGTATGTGAGTCTGCATTAGCGTGTGATTCTTAGTTCCTGTCAATCCTTCATCCAAATGATATTGTAAGGATGAGGATGTGGAGTGGTGAAAATACCTAATTTCTTCACAAGATATTCAGAAATGAAGTTCTTCTAGGTACCATTATCCATAATCAGATGTAACGGATTTTTCTAAACCCATATCCGTGTATGGAACATGTGCTCTCATTCCTCCTCATTGACAATAGTCGAGGCTTTTCATAGTGTTTGACGTCAAATCCAAGAGGGTTGATGCATTTAGGTCAGATTCTACCAAGGTTTTGTCGGTTAAGTCAGATGTCGACAATTTTTCCAAAAATGTCTTCCAATATTTGCATTCTGACATATCATGCCATGCTGAATTGTGATAATCACACCATTTCCCGATAGGACCTTGTTTGTTGCGATCCTTATTGTCTTTTTGAAATTTCTTCTTGTGATGATCAGGCTTTGGCGGAGTTAGCTGAGAAGGGTGCTTAAACTTGTCAGAGTCGACTGGTTACTTCTTGTCGGATGTTTGACCTGCTGGTTTGTTCACAAAACATGTTTTTTCTTTTTTTAAGGTTCAATATTGCTGGCATAATGAAATGTATTTGAAAGCTTACTAATAGTCAGAAAATCCATCTCTTTTTGAATGTACAGGGACAATCCACTGACGTACTTCAGGACAAGCAATTTCTCTTCTTCTTGGACGCCAGGTCTAGCCATGAGTCGATAGAACTCATCAGTGTAACTTTGCACATCTGGTATTTCCATTGCCTTCTGCAACCACTTCTTATACTGTTGTTAAAGATACATGGGTGGCTAGAACTCCTTTTAGACGTATTCGACAAATTTTAGCCATGTGTCTATGGGGTCTCCTTGTTTTTCCATCT
Source organism: Pseudotsuga menziesii (assembly GCA_001517045.1). Lineage (NCBI taxonomy): Eukaryota > Viridiplantae > Streptophyta > Pinopsida > Pinales > Pinaceae > Pseudotsuga > Pseudotsuga menziesii. The sequence goes on along the minus strand of LPNX010749050.1, from coordinate 57,734 downwards.
TTGTGGATAAATTTTTCCACCAGCAATGTACATAGGTTGACATCTTTAAGGATGCAATGGTGATATTTTTCACTTCGGAGAATTGATTCACAAAGTAGTAAGATTCCAATTTTTGTACCCAATTGTCGACGGATTCCACATCAATATTTCCTTCAATATTCGGTATGTCCATATTTATTTGCACTTTGCAGGGGCCAATTTTATTGGAGTGAGGTCGCGTCAAGGATTCCCCGGAGTTCAAAGTTGAGAATATCGCTGAACTGGGTGAACATTTCGGTTCGTTGGCAAGCCAGTTCTTTTTCTATGAATTTCTATGTCTCGTTAGTTGCATGCCTATTATCTGCTTCTTCAACCATCTTTTCTGAAGTCGAAGGAAGTGTCTGCTTGTATTGTTGAGTTTGTGAGCATGTTTGAACATAAATAATTTAAATAAATTCGATGGAAGTGATTATATAACTTAATATTTGGAACAAGCTCTGATACTAATGATCCAGGTTGTTCCCAGGTGCACACTAGGGACAATAGTCAACTGAACGAATCAAGCAATGTTATGGCAGCAGCATAGAAAAGAACAATTAAAGCAGGAAATACACTATATCGACATAAAGTATGCGTATAGACAATATGCAAGAATTCAAACCAATTTCTATTAATACTTATTTTCAATGAAATATGGATCAATATAATTGATTGATTGATGCATACTACAGTAGTGTACTTGTTTATATAGAATGCTGAGATGGTTGGGTGACTACCGGTTATGTTTAGTTACAAAAGAATTTATAACGGTTCAAAAGTTCAATCGTCACAGACGACTAGAATATAGAGAGATACTTTGTCAATGTTCAACAGTCATCGATGTCGAAAATGCATGTGAAGATGCTGTATGCTGAGCGCAAAACCTATTGAGGTTGTCAAAGTCGGTTGTGTTGAGGTTCAGACTTCTCGAATCTGATACTAAACCTGTCGAAGCAATCGAAGAACTAGTTCGTCAAAGTTCGACAACATGCCAATTGCTGGATGGATCAATTAAAGCAAAAGCTCAACATATTTGCACAAAATTCAACATGGTATCAGAGCTCAGGGAGTGAAGGAGCTAAGTTTTGACAAGAAATATTGAGCCTACATAGATCCTGAGAATTTGAGCACAGTACTTGAAGATTGGTGACTTCAATCTCCGTCAAACTGAAAGACCATATTTAAGGCACCTTGAGTTTCAACACTTGGAAGGCCAGGGTTCTGAACATCCTAGAAGAACATGAATTATATGGCTACGTATCTAATGTGGTGGAAGATCCCACTACTAATGTACGATGCACTAGCTTCAACAAGAACCAAGATAAATCTAAGTGGATCATCTATGATTCGGTGAAGGACAACTTAATATCAATTATCACTCCTTTAAAGACAACAAATGAATGTTTTGATTCTTTGACAAACCTCTATGAGAAGAAGTCTCTAAGTCAGAAGAGGGGGATTGAAGAATAAGCTTCAGAATCTGAATATGGAGAAGGATGAAACATAGGCCTCTTTCTTCACTAAGATCTCTCAAGGAAGAGATCAACTTACTAGGATTGGAGTAGTGGTAGATGTAGATGACCTCATTCAAACTATTTTTGATGGTATCCCATCCTCCCGGGATACATTATTCGTTGATGTTAATGGTATATAGGTACAACCAACTAACTTTGAGAGGTTGTGGCATTCTTGTATCCAAGAGGAAGGGCGAATCCAAAGCAAGACTGCTTCCAACAAAGAAGAAAACCTTACTCTCACGACAAGGATGAAGAGAGGATTGATGAATTTAAGGTGCATAACAAATTCTCCATGCAAGTTCGCTATATTCTGCATGAGGCTTCCTTCACCCATGCAAATATTTGCTACCTCTTGCATGAGACCGAAGTTTGCAAGTTAAGATGGAGTGAGATTCCATCAAGAAAGAATATAAAATATTTAAGGACTCCATTTATCTCCTAAATGAAGCTGAGATCAAGAGGGAGACCACAAAACAATAAAATATAAGTATTTGTATTTTGATTGCTCTTGTAAATTATTTCTGAATATATTTCAATACAGTTATATGAAAATATGTATTGCTAGAGTTAAGAAGTATGTTATAGTATAACATGTTGAGCATATGTTATAGTTTTTATTTTATTGGCGAATAGTAAGCTCATATAGTACATGTTATGATTGAGTGAGTAGACTATAGTTCTGCATAACATTGCATGGGATATGGATGGAGGTTGTTTTGAAACAATGGTTAAAATGTTTGCATAAACGGTGTGATCTATTTGTCATTGCATTGAAATGACTAGATTATGCAAGGTTTTTATCCGGATTTATGTAGGAACGCAACAGAATACACAAACAACCATAGAAAAAAAGATGCAGTGGAAATAACACTTCATTTCATTAATCAAAGAACTGAAACTTGTTTACATACATAATGGAAATAAACTAGCTAGAGTGCTGGTAGCTTATCTCTGAGAAGAGATGTGGCAGCTACATGCCTCTGAACTCTGTGTTACAATGAGGCTCGAAGGCCTATATATTATTGAGAAATAATGGAAACCATACACATCCAAAAACCTAACCCTAGGAGGTGAAACGCCAGAATGTGGGCCCCGTTGGGTAACCTGGTACATCGATTTCTCGGGGTCGTAACTTTGGCATATTACCTTCATTTGACGTGCATGATACATTGTTAGAAATATCTATTCAAGGAATACATCCATAAATGGAAAATATCAATTTTGGAACTCCTAAATGAAGTCATCTCTTCCTGACCATTCGATACCGAAAAAACGTCGTTTAAGGCCTCAAAACGGCTCCGGAAGTTTAGGACCCGAAAACTGCCAAAAATAGTAAATTGTGCTACAATTAAGGAAAATGGAAAACTAAAAGAAACAATGGTGGGGGTTCAAGTGGAATAGGTGGGTGGCCACCAACATCCTCCTGGATCATTCCTCCTCCCTTTGGAAGCAATGGTCCCCATTGCGTTGAGTTCCTCCATGAGATGAGGAAACTTCTGCAGAACTTGGTCCCTGGTGAAGGAGTTGGCCTACTTTGACAACTCTATATAGGTGGATCTTCTGCTGGCGGGTGTTCTTGATCTGTGTGTCCATAATACAATCAGCTGTGGTTTGTTCCATGCAGTCGGGGTTTAACTCTGTTGGTGTGACTTGTTCTGTCACGTCTTATGTGTCCAATAGAGGTGGAAAGTAGGGCTGAAGGCGGTCCACATTGAACACTGGGTACAGAACAAGGAATGGTGGAATACTGAGCTCGAAGGAATTGTCCTAGATAGCCTTGGTGATGGTGTATGGCCCATATTGGATCGGGAAAAGCTTGCGATGGGGTCCGGCGAGGTGCTCTTTCTGCAAATGTAGCCACACGTTGTCGCCCACCTGGAAGTTGTGTTGCACCCGATGCTGATCATGCTGCTACTTGTAATTAGCATTGGATCTTTCCAATATGTGATGAAGCTGTTGGTGAATGTGCTGAATGCACTCAATGAAGCTGTTCACCTTGGAAACTTTAGACTGGAAATGAGCTAAATCAGCCTAAGTAGTTGCAAATGGCATGGCTACGTCAATGGGACATAGTGGCTGGAGTCCCAAGCCCACCTAAAAGGGGCTGTGGTTGGTTGAGTTGTGGAGGGATCGGTTATAGCTATGTTGTACATAGGGGAGGCTATCATCCCATGTGCATGGATGCTTTGAGTTGTACATGCACAAAATGTGTACGATCATTCTGTTGACGACCTTTGTCTAGCCATCAGTCTGGGGATGGAAAGCTGTGGACTTTGTGAGATTGGTGTCTAGCATTGACCATAGGATAGACCAGAATGTACTAAGGAACCTACTGTCTTGATATGATATTATAGATTGTGGGATCCCAAAGTGTACCCACACTCGTTCAAAGAAGAGTTTAGCAGTGGTTTATGTTGTGATATTCTTCTTGTAGACCACCATTATGGCTATCTTTGAGAATTTGTCGATGACCATGAAGAAACAGTGGTTTCCATGCTTAGTAGAAGGAAGGATTGACATGTAATCCATGGAGATGGATTCCCAAGGTCGACTAGGGGTAGGCAACGGAGTATAGAGGCCTTGCTTCTTGATTGATGGTTTGGAAATGGCGTAGGCAGTGCAGGATCGGATGTACTTCTTGACGTCCTGTGGAAGGTTTGACCAATAGAAATACTTCTGCAGTACTGCCACTATTTTATCAACTCTGAAATGCCCTGCGACCTGATTGTAGTGCGCTTCCCAAATCATCTTGGCACACTCTATTGAAGGAACACAAAGGTGTCCCATATGACATAGTAGTGCATCGTGGAGGTGAAAATTTGGAACTTGGATTCCCTCCAAGAGCATCCTGTATGTGTGGCTGAATTCTGGATCGCTCTTGTAGAGAAGCAGCCAATCAGAAGTCTCGTTCCCACAAGAGTTGAGCAAGGTGGTTATCGCCACAATCGATGGTCGGCTGAGGGAGTCTGCAACATTATTGGTGCTCCCCTTCTTGTACTTGATGTTTAAATCAAACTGTTGGAGATATGTGGACCACTTCTGATGGCGATCGTTCTGAAACTTCCCTTGTGTTTGTATGAATTGTAGGGGTTGGTGGTCTGTGTGGATGATCATTTCCTTCCCCAAAATGTAATGCTTCCATTGTCGGAAATCCTGTACAATGGAATACATCTCTTTGTCATAAGTGGGATATTTGCGGACTATGTCGGATAGTGTCTCACTGTGATATGCCACTAGATTCCCTTATTAAGTAAGGACTGCCCCAATAGCATAGTCAGAGGCATCTATCTCGATCTCAAATGATTGTTGCAAGTCTGGTAATGTGAGCACTGGGGCATAGTAGAGGCGATGTTTCAATTCTGCAAACGCCTTCTGTTGAGTTTCTGACCAGATGAATTTTTCTTTCGCTCCTCCATTGGTGACTTGACTGAAGGGCCAAGTGATATGAGAGAATCCCAACACAAACCTACGGTAGAAATTAGCAAGACCCAGAAAGCTGCGAAGCTCTGTTAGAGTGGTTGGGGCTATCCAATCCTGAATGACTTGGATCTTGGTTGGATCCACATGTACCCCACACTCATCAATGATGTATCCCAGATACTGAACTTGGATCATGCCAAAAGTGCACTTGTCCAAATTGGCACACAACTTGTGCTTCTGCAGTGTTTGGAGGACCTATCGGATGTGGTGGAGGTGCTCTTCCCAAGTCTAGCTAAATATCAAGATGTCATCCAAGTACACTACTACAAATGAGTTAGTGAATGGTTGCAAGATGTCATCCATTAGCCTCATGAAGGTTGTGGGAGCATTCGTCAGCCCGAAAGGCATGACCAACCATTCGAAAAGGCCCTCCTTGGCTTTGAAGGCAGTCTTCTACACATCAGTCAGTACCTGGTGATACCCGAACTTTAAGTCGATATTGCTAAAATATTTCGCCCCTTTAAGCTGGTCCAGGAGGTCATCAATCCATGGGATCAGGTACCTATTCTGGACAGTGGTCTTGTTTAGCGCTCGATAGTCAATATAGAGTCTCCAAGTCTCATCCTTCTTCTGTACCAACATGATCGGGCTCCCACAGGGTGGTGAACTTGGCTGTATGTGACCGTTTTTAAAGGGGCGAAATATTTTAGCAATATCAACTTAAATTCTGGAACGGACTCATATTTTCTCGACCATTCGATGCCGAAAAATGTTGTTTAGGGCCTCAAAACGATTCCAAAAGTTTAGGACTAAAAAACTACCAAAAACAGTAAATTGTGCTACAATTAACGAAATTGGAAAACTGAAAGAAACAATGGTGGGGGTCCTAGTGGAATAGGTGGGTGGCCACCAATATCCTCTTGGATCAGTTTCTAATGAGTTGAAAAAATTTGTCTTGTAGGAAATTACCATATGATATTAACTACAAGCTAAGAATGACAAATATTGAATGTGGATTCATTCTAATTGTAGATACTGAAATAAAGTAGGATGATATGAAGTGGGAAGCTTCTAGGAGAGGGTCGGGGGGTTCTTATGCTTGTATGGGAAGAAGCCTCAAGCAATAATATATATCCATAATAAAATCCCTAATGTGATTATGGAAGAGAAGAATCCTGAAGATATTTTGTTAGTCCTGTATACATTCATTTACCAAAGGAAAAGAGGACAAAGATGGAGCCATCTGAAAAAAGGGAAACTTTGTTATAGTGAATCATAGAGAGCCTTCAAAATATATGTACCAGGTGAAAGACACATTGAATTCAGTAGATACGTGACATTTGATAAAGAGGTTGCATTCAAACGCTCTAAAGAAGCTTTAGTGTGATACAAATTCCGGTTCTCCACATTCAGATGTTGGGGGGAGAATCTAGGAGAGTCCTCAGATTCACTAGCCCCTGAAGAACCAATAGAATTGGTTGAGAGGTCACTTGATGAACCTCCTTCTAAGAGAATATCTGCATGGTGCTGAAACATTCTAAAAGATGCAAAAAATCATGGAACACCATTCGGCTCATCCAAAGAGTGAAAGAAACCTGATAAATATTTAGGGTATGCACATACGAGTCGCATAAATGATTCAGAACCTTCCACCTATAAAGAAGCTGCTAAGCATAAAGTATGGAAAGATGCAATAGTAGAGGAATGTGAATCTATTATGAAGACTGATGTTTGGGAAGTTGTTCTTAAACCTAAAGGGAAGCCCATAGTAACTTCCCAGTGGCCTTATAAGATCAAGCATGTTGTTGATGGAATTATTGAAAAGTATAAATCTATATTTGTGGATTCTAGTTTCTCGTAGGAAGATGGTATAGAACATGATGATACTTTCTCTCATATGGCTAGGTACACCAGTATTCGAGCTATGATGTCACTTGCATATGTTTTAGGATGGAAGCTTCACCAGATGAATGTGAAGACAACCTTCCTCAATGGTGAGGTTGATGAAGAGGTTTACATACATGAACCTGAGGGGTTTGTAGTTCATGGGAAGGAGTCCCTTGTATGTAAATTGAATAAAGTCATGTATGAGATTAAGAAATCCTTGAGGTATTGGTATTCGAGGATTAGCATCGATCTTAAGAGACCGTGATTCTCTAAGAGAAAAGTTGATACAAACCTATATTTCGAGATTGTGAAGAACCAACCTTTGATATTTGTTCTCTTTATTGATGGCTTGTTCCTTACTAGAGAGGAAAAAATATTGTTTTGTGCAAGAGGGATATCTCTCCTGAGTTCAAGATGAAAGACTTTGGTCTTATGCAGTACTTTCTTGGTCTTGAAGTTTGGAAAAGGAAAGATGAGATTTCTCCTTTCACAAGGAAAGTACACAATTGATGTGTTATGAATATTTGGTATGATGGATTGCAAATCCATGACTACTCGAATGGTTTCTAGTTTGAATAAACTACAATGAGTTAGATTTTGGATCAGTTCTAGTAGATGATACCAAGTATAAACAACTCATTGGTCCTTTAATGTACTTAATACATGGTAGACATGTTATATGTTATGTTGTGAGTTAGATCATGTCTAAGCTTAGACATAGACATTAAGCATGCGCTTAGGTACCTTCAAGGTACTATTTCTTATGGAATCAAATATTCCTCCAATGGTGAGGTAAAGTTACTTGATTATGCCAACTTCAATTAGAATGGAAATATTCGGCTAGTACTACATACGCAAAATTGTATTGCGGTTGGTACTACATAAGCAAAGTGTATTGCACCTAGTACTACAGAAGCAAAAGTGTATTATGACTAGTAATACAAAAGAAAAGTGTACTGTGGACAATACTATAGAAGAAAGTGAATTGCGGCTAGTGCTAAAGAAGCAAAGTGTATTTTTACTAGTACTACATAAGAAAAGTATATTGCGGCTAGTACTTCCTGTTGAGAAGCAATGTGGCTTAGGGAGCTACTTACTGGGTTGTTTGGGGAGAATCTTGAGACTACGAACATTCTCTATGATACTCATATTTATATTAAGCACTCAAAAAACCATGTGTTTCATGATAAGTCAAAACAAATTAATATGAAGTATGACTTCATTAGAGTCATGGCCCACAGAGGTGCAGTAAGACTTCAGTACATTTCTACTAAAGAGAATATTTCATGTGTTAACAAATTCTCTGTTAATGACGAAGTAAAATTAATTTTGAGACAAGATTGGCATGGCAGAGAATGCCTTCCTCGCTGAGAGGGAGTGTAACTAAATTTACACCATCAAAATCATTCTCCAAGCCAATCTTGTGTTTGGATTGGGCCTCATGTGTTGAGGTAAGGATCCTGAGTTGTACTTAGGAACATGGAGTAAATTTTTGAGTTGGACTCAAGAATGACTAAACCTTCAGTGTAAATGGTTATTCCTCATCTGTTGAGGTGAATACTTTGATATGTAAAAATGATGATGTTGTACAATATTTTTGGACAAGTCTAAGGACTTGTGAGTCAAGTTGGATCCTCATGTGTTAAGGTGGACCTCTAGTGTAGAGGTGATTGTTTTCACGTCGAAGCATTAATGTTTTGTGATATATTAATAACCATGGTCATTGAGCTATTAAGTCTCCTCTCGAGATTCACCACCTCTAGAGTGAATTAATTAAGCATATGATCACTTGGTCTGAGAGTAATATAATATGATCACAACATCTGACAAATATTCTTAGTATAAGATAATATGATAGATAAGTTAAATTTAGTACATATTGACCATACAGATTAGATAAGAGATAAAGATAAATGCATTGAGAAGAAAGAGAATTCTAATTGCTCATGAGAAGAATTCTGTTTATTAAAGTAAACTTGAATGGTTAAGATTCAAATAAAGTAATAATGTATGCCTCATTTAATTAAAGGAGAACTTACAGTGGTCACTTCAACAAAATCAATCAACATGATTTCACTTAAGAATAGTTAACTAAAGTGTTAATAAAATGGATCTAGTTAACTAAAGTGTTTTGCATGAAGACACTTTAGTAAAACTAAAAAATGACACTTTAGTTAAACTAAAAGAAGAAGACACTTTAGTTAAACTAAAATATGACTTGAGCTAAAATATGACACTTAAGTTATGACACTTGAGAGTTACAACTATTTCATGATGAAACTTGAGTTTCATCCTAACTAACCGATCCTACATCGATTTAGAAGGCGAGTTCATCTCGAAGTCGGTCAAGCATGATTTAATGTCAAAGATGAAAGGCATTTCACATTTATGTATGCAAGATTGAAGAAACCGAGGTGAATATCTATTCTCCAATAAGGGATTTTGCTAAAGTTTGCATGGGAGCTGTTTGTGCCAGAAATTGTTTCCAAGGCCAAATAAACAAGCCAACACAATCTCAAAATAAAATCAATAAAGTAAATTGGATTTAAGGTTTCTAAAATGTTTTCTTGGTTGTGAACTTTGAGAACAAACAGGGAATACACTCATGAGCAAAATAATAACTAAATCATAAGCAAAAGAGGACAAAGATGCATAATATATTCAACAAGATCCAACAGAACACAGTATTGAAGTTCATTCATAAAAGACAAGCATCACCAGCATATAAACATAAACCAGTAATGAATATATCAATTAAGCAACTAAAAAAGCTGAACAATGAAGCCAACACAGAAACTGAAGGGTAAAAGGTGTCATATATCTCATAATTTTATCATCAAATGCATACAAGAGTTTTGATACTTAACTCATGAATAAGTCTAAAGACCTACTGAAGCTCTCCCAAAATCGAACCCTCTCAATGACTTTCTAACCTCTCTAAATACTGTTCTTTACAAAATCAGTTAGGGATCTAACCCTAACTGCCTTTCATCAACTCGATGAGATAAAGTAAAATGTACAATATTACAAAACATGATATTTTCTAAAAATAGTAAACACTAACTAATATGTTTCTCAAAAAGCGATAACAAAAAACTGATTCAATAACTAACTCATAAGTCCTTTGCTGCCTCAGCTAGCAAAGCTATGCCATCTAGTGCCTAAAATTTCTTCCTAGCTCGCCTCTGCTCCTCTTCCATGTCAGCTATCCTTTTGGTGAGCTCCTCATTTTCCTGCTGCAAATCCCTGACTGTCTTTTTCAACTCTCTGCATTGCAAGTCAGTAGTTCTTTTTCTCTTTAAAGTGTCTTTAAATACTACTGTCAGTTCCTGAAAATGTTCATTAACATCCTGTAGATCTTCTCTAAGCCTTCTGTTTTCCATCATCAGCCCCTCATTGATCTCTTGCATATAGTTCATCTGCTGTTTGTACTACTTAATAGTTTTCTGCAAGTTTTCCTTATCTGAATCAAATGACCTCTATGTCATGATCTCTTGTTCATAATTGGGCTTCCAAGGTATGTCAAACTTCTTAAAAATGTCTGCATCTTTATTTAACAGGTTTGTGGAAATATCAGAAATATTACGGTCTTTCAGAATACCTGCTTCCCTAAGTATGAGTTCATCTTCCTCTTCCCATTCTTGATCTTCAACATGAGGTACTTCAAATTTTTCTTCTTGCTGTTGCTTTAAAAGTTCATTTCTTATTTTAAGAAATATGGCAGACAGTTTAGGCTTGGGATGGCTTAACTCCTTTACTAACTGTGATGATCCTTTTGCTTTTGCAGGATGAGAAGAGGAAGCTTTGGCAACTGTTTTTCCCTTTCTTTTAATGTTCATTGTGTCAAATTCTAGTTCTTCACCTGAGGAAATATCATCCAGGACAGTCACTTGCTTGGTATTCAATTTAGGATTGAGCAGCTTCTTCATATTCCACCTTAGCTTATTCGTTGGCCCGGTTTTAGGCCTCCAATATGGGGCTATCACTTCAATCCTTTTCTTCTTCCTATTAGGTTTGACTGTTTTGATTTCTGAAGTGGAGAATTCTCTGCATGTTTCAGCCTTATCTTCAGTTTTAGCAATAGGCTGATCTTCTTCCAATAAATAACCTTCATCATCTGACAGAATGGTAATAGGACTCCTCTGCTTGGTCTGCAACTCCTCTTCATGTACAACAACCTCCTCTGGAACAACAGCTTTAACTTCATTGGAAAATTCTGCTGGTGTCAAATGTTTCAAAGGCTGCACTTCCTCTTCTGTAAACAATGAATACTTGCCTTTAACACCAGCTGAAGACATTTGAGTTTTAATATTCACACGCTCTGAGTCTCCTTCAGGCTTCACCTCCTCTTTGTCTTCAATTTTTTTCTTTTGTTCTAATTTCCTTACAAGGATTTTCCCTTTGTCTGCCTGCTTCTTGATTTGTTGATCTTCTTGTTTCATTTGAAAACCTGACCAGAATAGGAAAAAATCCCAAGCTTTTTCCTTCAGCTTGCAGGACAGTGCTAATGATCAACTTAATTAATCCATGGTGAAAAATTGATTGTGAAGAATGGTCTATATGCCCCTTGACTCTGTTGGACATCTTTTATAGGATTTTGTACAGGAAGAAGGGAAGACTCATCTTGGACACCCCCACCATATGCTGCAAAAATCTGAAGTGGTATTTATAAACAAAAGCATATCTTCCCTCACATGTTATATAGCTCTGTAGGATTCTGATAGGTTCGACCCATTCCCTTCTGAATTTTTGGATTAAGATGCCCTTGTTCCAATCTGGAGTAACATTTGGTAATAAATACTTCTGAGCCTCAAAGGTGAAGGGCAGTTTCTTAAACCACATTTCCCCTTCATTCTTAACTCCTATAGCCTTTGAAACCAAATCTACTATCAGTCTAAATCTCAAAGTATCAAACACCACCATGTCATCTTTATAACATTGTGCAAACCTACAGGAAACTTCAGAATTGTAATCATCTATTTTCTTGAAGAAGTTCAACCATCCATCCTGTTGGAAAAGTTCAACACACCCAGGGAGTTTCTCAATCCAACCTATATCAGTAGGTTCAGCTCTATTCATCTTGCCACTCTTCCCCATTTGTCTTCAGTAGCTGGAAATTGTGTGAGTTTAGGGTTCAATTGATGCCTTGACAGATGCTGTTTCTTCTCCAAACCTCTCAAGTTTCAATAACTTGCCTTCTTCAATATTCACTGAATGATTCTTTTAGTTTACTAATATAGGCACGGGGGCTTCACTTGTTGACCAATATCCTATCACGTTAGTTCATATTGTGGGTTTTAAAATTATTAAAAATTGAACCAATATATTGCAAGTATTGGGAGGATGAGGGGTTTATAAGGATTGAGGTATACAAAGGGGTGGGGAGGAGGTTTTAAGCATTGGGAGGGGGTTTCAACAAAAAGAGTTTGGGTCAATATCTCTGGAAATTAAGGGTATTCTTTAATATCCCACGATCGCATGTGCTATGTGAGATGTTCGCTAAGTGAAGTCCCCATGAATATAGGTTAGGCTTTATCACAGGTATACGTGGTATAGGTCATTCAAAGTACTCCAACCTCTTCACTGCAACTAATTATGAAACCTAGTTACCAATCAATTTGTTTGTTCAAATAGATGACCATCTCCAGCATGCATAATAATCCTCTGTATTAGTACCCATAACCTGCCAAAATCATTTATAAACAATCTCTGCATAAAAAGAGTTTTACATGAAGGATCTCAGCTGCCAACTTTTTAGACTAAATGAAGACTATTTATACGTTGGATGAGAAGATATATAAAGCAGAAACAATCTTAAACTTAGTCACTTTTAGCTCTCAGTAATTTTAGTATCAAAATGATAGTAGGTCTTCATCTACTCTCAAGCCTTTAGCTCCTCGCTGCTTCTACTTGCTTCCAAAAATAATAAGCTTCAACACCTAACAAAATCAGGTCTCCCTGCAACTTCAGATATTTGGTTCCTTTTTTGTATTGCTTGCAAACAAAAAATCAATTTAAGACATTGAAAACACTGTCGAATGTATAGTTCATCACATCACTACACTTTGAGCTTTGACAGGGTCATACTTCATTAAAAATTTCTATTTTTCAACCTTCACTCATCCTAGCATCTCAGAGTGTCTTAGACAGCTATTTCTTTGGCCGAAATTTCATTTAAAAACACAATTTAGCATTTCCCTTGATCAATTTTGATAGAATAGACCCCAATGAAAAAGCCCCAAATTATCAGTTATATTGGCCTATCGTGGAATATCTTTTTAGTGTTCAACTGCAGATGCTTAAAATCGCTATCTGAGCTGTCAAATTGTCCACCTCAAATATACAAGTGTCCTTCAACGCCTAAATTGATTACAGGTGGCGGAATCAGGAAGCCCTAATTTCCTGTGAAGCCATAAAAACCTCCTCTCTGTTCTACAACGACGATGTCCAGTTTTTCAACAGCTATGGTTGCTCCACTAAGTCCTCCATCTTCGAATATGCATGTAAGTAACAACCCATCTTCACATCAAACCAAATCTATGCTACTACCTGTCAAGATGAACTGCATTCGGAGTAATGATGACCATGATTGCCTCACGACATGAAACCATCTGTACTCATGATGCTCACTGAATCCACACGTAGCAAAAAACCCTCAAATCAAGCGATTAGTCACCCACGATTCGTAATCATGCAAAAATTTGACTAAAAAATCGAAGAAACTAATAGTCGCGATATTCTTGTAGCCCTCCTTTGTTATTTTTTCACACTTGCGCTACAAGAATAAATTAAACTCTATTTTGGCGCTGTTTTACAACTTTTTTCCATTTTGTATGAAATTTAAAAGCTATTTGAATGATGACTATACTTAGAATATGATTTGTGAGTCCACTATTCAACATGATGACCTTTTAAAACCCTTCAATAATCTATGGGACCAAAAAATAAAACAAAAAGTCTGAAGGCAAAAGCTCAAAATTTCAATTGAAAACTAAAAATCTCTTAAAGGAAGCAAAAAACCAAACTAAAGCAAATGAGTAACTTGGAATAAAATGAAAATCAAACAAAAAATAAAGAAACAAATTACTGACTTAATGGGGGCATAATTTACCATGTAGTGATTCACTATTTCTTGCATGAGACCGTTTTTGACTTGTTATTAATGTGTTGGACACATTTCAAAGATTATTGAGTTGATCTCTATTCTCTATTGCTTAGTAGCTAATCCTGGTGTGTTTTTTCTCTCTTATCTTGCATCTGGGGTGTCTAAAGAAATATTCTATTGTAAAATACATTCTCTACTATCTATAATAATTATACTAAGCAATTTTGCTGGGGGTTTTCATCCTCATTGTTTTTTGGATTTTCCCCAGGGTACATCCTTTGTTATGATTGAATGTTTATGTGTATGAATGGTTCATTGATTTGAATAATTCAATATTTCTGCACTTAAAGAATTAAAGATCAAAATCTCAACATATTTGCACAAAATTCAACGACGAGAAGGGGTTCATGCTTAGCCTTGATTAAAGCCTTATGAATGCCTCTCTTTTTTTGCAACTGATATTCTGAAAGATCTTGGATAGGTGGTATTTTTCTTGTTCAACATGTTCTTCATCAGAAAATTTTGATAGCCCTAATTTCCAAAGTGTTGAGGACACCCATGTTTTGGGAGGGGTGGTGATTATAGTTGGCATGAAGGTACATTTCTGTGTGAGTTTTCTTCCCATAGACTTGGTTTCCTAGAGTTCTATCATGCTTTATGGATATGATTACTTCAAGGAATGAAATACTCCCATTATCCTCCAACTCCATTGTGAACTTGATATCCTTGGACTGGTTATTAAGGTGTTCAAAGAATTTGTTGAGTGTCCTCTGGATTACCTTGCTTCAAACCTTCCTTGATAAAATCACTTGTATAAAATCTCTCATAAAGGGATACGGTATCACTATGGAATGCACCATCATAATGATACTCTCTAAAATATCCCATTCTCCCTTGAAATTCCTCCATTATATAAATGAATGGAGGAATATAATGAAATTAATCTAGACTCCCCATCCTCTACCATTCAGGTAGGATTAAGAGTTCCTAGATTGAGATTTCTTAAGTTAACACAAGTGGATCCAACTCACTTCACAAATTTCCTCAACAGATAAGGAAATAATGAGGCTTCTAGAATCTATTGTTCCCCATAATGGAATAATCCTAGTATTTATCCCTTCCTATAGTGGTGCAAGGAGTGATAAACTTATCATATTACCTCTTATTAATGTTAAAGGAGTGATAGGGCTCATTTTTACTAGGAAAACCATTTTCAGTGACAACTTCACTTCCTGAACTCTGTTTTGGATGATTTGTTTTTTGAAATTGGGTGTCTCAATGCAAGGAACTCAAATATGCAATTTTTTTAGGTTATGTGTAGAAAGTTTAGAAATAAAGATGAATTATGGCATCCTATTTATTTTGTTCATAAATATACAAAATAATCTTACAATTTTTTAGCACAAGAAAGAGATGATACCACTTATAGTGATCCTTAACCTAGGTACATAAAAATCCATACAATTGGATACCAAAAATGGACAATAAAAATATCAAGAACATAACACAAAAAAGGAAAGAAAATTGTAGCCACAACCCCCAAAAGAAAATAGTTCAAGAAGCATTGCAACCATTGTGATGTGGATGGACACATGGATGAGAAGTGTTGGAATATTCATCTAGAACTATGTATGAAAATGCACAAGTTGAAGAAGTGGGAAACGACAAATACCAAGATAGAAAGTACAGAGAGGTAAAGGGAAATTCAATGTGGATGAACCCCTAGTTTTCATCACATTGCAACAACCAAAAGAAAGTGTAGCAAGTGAATTTTTCTAGATCAAGATTCAGGTGAAGAGCAAGCAAGTAATATGTTGGCCACTTTTCCTAACTCGCGCGACCCAGGTTCTACGCAACCCGTCAACCCAACAAACACCCGAGATACCGGTCTGACATAGCAACCCGAGTTACTTTTTTTTCTTGGCGGTGTTTCCTGCACCGCAGCCTCATCCCATACTTAGAAGAATTTTTAAATTACAAAACTTTAGTTACTTTAGCCATACAATTTATTTCTTGGTATCATCTAAAGACTCTTAGTGGCGAGTTCCAATTCTGAATTTCACCAGGGTTGTTAGTGTCCCATTCCGACACAACAATCCAATTCTTATTATCATTCTCAGGCTCCTAGGGTTTTCCTTGTGCTTGCTGCAGCTTGTCTTTCTGCTATTCTTCTCGGTCCTCTTCATCCTCCTTTTCCTCTTCATATTTCTTTTCCACTTCCTGTTCTGCAGAGCTGAATGGGCCAACACCCATGGCCGTCTCCATGATCGCATGTGCCGAAGATATGAAATTTGAAGAATGAAACATTGTCCATATTGAAAATGAGAAAATCCCCAAATTCCAGGGAGTGATCAGAGACGAATGATTCCCCAAACTTTGAGAAATTTCACCTCAGTATCACGGTCTACAAGCCATATCTGGCCATGTAGCCCTTTTCTAGTCCCTCCACACATGGAGGCCTTGCCTGGACTGCCAGAAGTTAGGCCTGCTCGCCAGCCCTGCAGAATTAATGAAGTGGGGCAAAAACTCGGATCCCCATCAGATTCCTTTTGGGTGTCGTAGCCAGGGATGCTAACTAACTGGAGATGAAATAGCCAAGGATGAATTTGCCAGAGACTTCTAGCTAGGTCGAAATAACTTGTAGAATGTTAAAATATTTTCTTTTCTTGCTTTTTCTGCACAAGTGACATCCTTTTTATACATATTCCTTCTGTGCCGATTTCCTCTTTTGCGCAACATTCTTGGCCCATGCAAATTCCTTCCATACCCTCCGTGTGCTTCCTTGTCCTTGCTTGAGTTTGCGTGGTGACTTGATTCTTGCGTATTTCATTGCTTGCACTTATCTCTTGTGCTTTTATGCTGGTTCTTTCACAGTCCCATGACATAAGTACCATCTAACTTTTGGAGTTTTACTGCGCCCGCATCAGTGATGTGCACGATCCTATATGGCCCTAGCCAATGTGTCTTCATCTTTCCCGGGTGCTTGAACAATTTGTTGTCATACTGTAAGACAAGTACTCCTTCTTTGACTGGGATAATTCTGATATGTCGATCATGCCATGCCTTTTGTTGCTACTTACTTGGTTTATGATCTAGTCGCAGGGGTATTTTCATCTCCCTTAAGTCTCCCACTATTCCCCTCATTTTTGAGAAGTTGGTAGGGAATAGGTTCTGATACTCATGCAGTAGATCCATGATGTTTGCAACTACTTCCTCATCCCAATAATCTCTGATATTTGTGAACTTTGGGTTCTTTGGCGATCCAATATGTACTTCCTTGATTTTAAAGGGTTGGAGGAACTGATCACTTGAAATGCCACTTCCTTCTACTTCTCGTGTGCCCTCTAATTGTAGTCTGCTGATATTAATCGGATCATCATCTGGGTCTCTGGTTAGACTGTACTGCTGAATGGTTGCACTGCATTAGTGAGAATTAGCCTCTTGGATAGGGATCTCAACATCTATATTCCCCTTTACCGTCTGAAGTGCAACATTAATTGTAGGGTGCTCATCAACAAATTCAAATGTATGCGCAAAATGATTAGCGAGTCTCTCACAATATTGGGTTCTTTGTCGCATCTCCACAGAGGTATATAGGTTTTAGGTGTCATTTCCAATGTGTATATGAAACCCTCATAGGTGGGTAGCTCCCTTGACTCATTCTCCACCCATTCCACATACCTTGTAACTCTTACACACCTTCTCATAGAGAATTCGTGTAATCTATTTTTCCAACCCTCTAAAGCCTCATCTGAGTCAAATGCACATGAACTTGCACATATCAAGCTCAGGTTTCCATCTACTGTCGGATTGGTATAATCTTCCTGAATAGCTATGACATTGTAGATCTGGTCGAGATAGTCACCCTGTCCCTCATTATAGACAGGATCGACGTATATTTGTCCCTCTAATTGTTTGATGGGTGATACCTACACCCTCATTTCCTCATCTTCGAATGAGAGAATCATTTTCATGAAATTTATGATGGTATGATTTTCTATGGCCCAATATATTCCCAGTAGAGCGGGGTATGGGTTCATGTCATAAATAATGTTAATGACTTCAAAGTTTGCAAATGTGCGCAATCCTTCGACATCGACGTGGAGATTGCTCAACCGGCCAAAGGGTGGGACCTTCTCCTGATTGGCAATTCACAAGTGGATAGGAGACCAGTCCAAGCACGGATTTCCCATACTTTCCCACATTTGTCGCGTCAAACTATTGACATCTGAGTCCAAATCCAATATGATATAATCCATGTCATAGTCACCTATCTGCGTAGTCATCCTCAACTCGCAGCCAGTTTTACATTTTTTCTGTACTTGGTTAACTTTCTTCTCAAGTCGCGGCTCTACAGGTATCTCTTCTATCATTTCTTGTAGTTCTGCAATAGCATCTTTATCTTGCATTAGCATTAAACAACTTGAAAAAAAGGTTCTTAGCTTACTAACCTTTGGTGGAACCTTCTTTTGGAATATGCGTTGAAACCGTTCAGGCATTTCCTTGATTTCTACGGAAGGTGACGTACTTCTGGGCTTATGAATTTCTATTGTACGTCCCATAATACTTCTTTCTGTTTATGGGTGTTCAGTGGCTCCTTTTTCTGTGCCGCTGGCCTCACTTGTGGCTGTGGTTGCTCTTGCAGTTTATCCTGGTCTGCTCTAGTCATCGCACCTCCTCGAGTTACGACAATGATGTTCAGGTCTCGCGGTTCAGCCACAATCATATGAACATTCACATTTGGATTCAGGTTTGGGTTCTGTGCAGGGTTAGGTCTTGCAATGGTCCTTGCTTTCCACTCTGCAATCAGTGGAGGACATTGTTCGACATTATGGTCGTGTCCCTTACAGTATGAACATGTCTTCGTAGGCTCTAAACAATCTCTAGCATAGTGAGCCAGTTTTCCACAGTTATAGCAGGTAACTTGACCTCTTCCTCTACTAAATCCTCCTCCTCCACCTCTTCCTATGAATTTTCTACCACCCCTTCCCTACGGGTGTGGTTGTTGTGGTGGGTATTGGTTCTGCTGGTAGTGTGGCTGATAGGGATTTTTTTGTGTGTACGATTGCTAAGGCACGTACTTCGCTTGGTACTGATTAGGTGGGAACTACGCAGGCTGATACGAGGCTTACACCTATTCATCCTGAGTGAACCTTTCATTTTTCATTAAGTAGGTGTTGACAGTATTTTCTTTCAAGAGCTGATATGCTCTACAATCTTTCTCATCATGTCTTACTGATTTATAAAATTTACAGAATAGGTTTCCAGGGGTACTTACAACTTTTTGCAAATATAAACATTCTTCGTCGTGATGGCCTCTTGAATGGAATATGCGACACCATTGTTGATGTAATTGTAACTTCGGAATGTATTCACTCATATATCTTATGTATTGTACCCCGATGTTTATTCCGGGAAGTGTCTGTAATGTAATTGAGTCATGTCATCCCCTGATGTTTCGATCGGGAGTTTCTATAATGTGAACAAGTCATGTCAAGTCATTGTGGGTAACCCTCCTATTGATCAAGGGTTTAAGTCCCCACAATTGTGGGGCCCTAGGGTTATTATACTATCCTAGAGAAGTCAACCCTAGGTCACTTATTGTAAGTTGGGGAAATAGTCCCCACCATTGTGTTAAGGATAACCCTCCTTGTTGGTCAGAGGGGGAAAATTCCACACAAGTTGTGGGGCACTAGGGTTATTAGACTCTCCTAGAGATGTCGGTTCTAGTAAGTAATTGTTAAGTGAGACCAACATGTTGGAGAGGAAATTAAGTGAACGAAAGAATATAAATAGAGAGTGAACTTCTCTATTTAACACACACACACACACTCACTCATTGGGGTGCATGAGTGAGAGAGAATTTGCTGGGACAAGAGAGAGACTACTGCTGCCGAGAGATCATATTTATGTTTTCGGGTTTTGCTTCTGGTGCTGATTCTATCTCTGAGGAAGCTGCAGGTTTTTCTCCTTTATGGTTTCCCTGAGGAAAATCTTTGTGTTCATTGTCTCTTGTGTTTTATTGCTATGCATGTTATTCTCTCAGATAAGATCCTAGGATCATAATGCTAGCTTGAATGATAAAAATATAACATGGTATCAGAGCTAACCCGAGAAGAAGACATTGTGCAACTATAGAAGCTAGGGATTCTTAATTTTTGGTTCTCTCTCCAAAATCCATCAGCAAAAGTATGCTAAGCTGACTCTCCATTGAAGGGCACATCTTTCTGTCGAAGCAGAATTCGATTCCGAGCATTTTCAGTTTTTGGTGCGGGAAATTAGGGCTTCTTACATAAGAGGATTTTTTGAGTGAGCCCAGAATAGGATTTATCTCCTCATAAAAATAGAAGTTTAGAGACCTGGGTCGATATTTTTGGTTGGGTGAAACTCCAGGAAAGTCAAACCCTAGTTCGACCCCGAGCCGAAAACACCCTAAAATACTAAAACTAATAAATTTTGGTACATTCGCTATATCTTAGGATTGGAGAAGGATCAGGAGTTGAAAATTCCACAAGAAGAAGATAAAATCTTGATTTACACAGTGGCCAAAATTCAGCCTCATATTTGCTATATCATAGGAGATATGATCCCTCCAAGTTAGGGTTCCAACCTCTTCCAAGATTCATCCCTAAACATGACACCTGGGGAGAATTGCTATTTATTGGTATGAAAATGTCCAACTGAAATTTATGATGATTTTATAGAAATGGCATGGACTTTAATGTCTATGGTCCAATTTTCAGACCCATAAGATGAAACAGTGACATGTGGAAGTCCGTACGACTTTGCTGTTCTCAACAATCCTGTAACAGGTCACCTTGGGAAAATGATCATAAGTCCTAATTGGTGAAACCAATTATGATAAAACCTATGGTGTTGGAACAGGGATAGGAGAGGCTACCTTAGTACAAATTTTTATATACATAGGAGCATTAATTTTAGATATACCATAGAAATAGTATCAGGAATTTCTGCAGAATAAATTGGTAAACTAGGGCTTCCTGTTCCAGGAGCTTCCCTCCACTGTTTTCAGAAAAGGAGTACATTGGACAGCTCACCTTGAAGAGGTCTATATTTCTAGACAATCATATCTGAAATATTCCAAGTTTTCAAAATTAGGGTTTGTCTAACAAACCCTAGATCAGCCAGTGGCGGAACCAGGACGGACACCTCAAATCGGTAAGATCTATTTTTTTTCTATTTTCATTTGAGGTTCTCATTTCAAAGTAATATATCACATCAGCTTGATGATAATATTGGTGAAGTTGACAACTTCCAAGCATGGAATTATATGATCTCTCTGGATAAAATGAATTGGACACCTACACAATTAGAGAGGTTCCAGTTCCAGAGGGAGATGAGGCTTAAAATCCTTACACCAGAAGAATTCGATCAAGGACAAGAAGATTATTGCTGATTTAGTCACAGATAAACTTGTACTACGTCTGTCTTCCCTAAAGACACTGAAAGAGATGTTTGATTCCTTGACCAAGATATTTTAAGGAAAGAACATAAATCAGAATATGACCTTAAGAAACCAATTGAAGAATGTGAAGATCCAGAATGCAAAGACCATATAGTCATACTTCACAAGGGTCTCTCAAATCAAAGAACAAGTTGTAGCAGTAGAAGAAGAAGTGGAGAATTTAGAAGTGATGATAGCCACCTTGGATGGCCTCCCAGGATCATGGGATTCATTCATGTGAGGAATGTGTGCCAGAAGGAAGTGATTAATTTCAGCAGACTCTGGGAAGAGCACACACAAGAAGAAGAAGAAGCTCGACTCATGANAAGATCAAGCTCTCACCATCCAAAGAAGATCCCTCAAGCAATGAGGAATATGAAGAACTCAACTCTTGAAGAACCTCTTATCCATATTAGCATTTGGATACGAAACTATGATATTATGAATGAAGAAGATGATGAAGCTGAAGGCTCAAGAAGGAATCTACCCTTGAAACAAATAAAGATAAGTATTCAATTGTCATTTCATGATATTGTTTTGTTATGCATTTGTTTATATTCAGTTAATGCATTATGCATGATAGAATTTTTGCATTAATGAAAATATACTACTAATATGCATGTGAAGGGTAAGTAGCTCATGGTTCTATACAACTCTCCATTGATGCTTATCTATAATGAAACCTCTTTGCTGACATATTGGATTAGTGCATAATCTCAATGTTGTCCTGGTAGAGATGGAAGGCATCTAGAAACATTTCCGTGAGATATGGATGAATGTTATACTAGCTAAAATAATTCCATGATCATATATTTATGCATAAGAATTTGCCATTATGAAATGTTTCTAACCATACAACTAATGCATTTGACTTGTAGGAAAGATCGCGTAAAATCGCCTACAAGCAAAGAAGGATGAGAATTGTTCCGAAGAACAAGTAACGATAGTTCAAGATGAATAATAATATGACGAATGCAGCGACATCATTGATGCAGAACCTTCCATCCATGAAGAAGTAACCAAGAAGAAAGGGAAGACTAGTTCAAGAAGAATGATTTCTAGGATGCAGTATCGATACATGAAGGGAAGTTCGTAGTTCCATCATGCAGTAGATGGAAACATCGTGGGATACAAGGCAAGATTCATAGCATGAGGCTTCTCACAAAAATAAGGCATAGAATATGAAGAGACATTTGCAACCAGTGGGAGTCGAAACACATACATGATGAGCTTGATGAAGATCTTAACCTTTGCTACAGGTTGGAGCACTAGTTGGATACATAGAATATTAGTAGCATAGGAAGCTACTTGTCACTCTGGTACAGAATGTTTCCGTGCATAGAGTACGAAAGATAGAGGGAGTATGATGCTCCACTTCAGAGGGAGTGACTGCAGAAGAACCTAAGGTTTGACAGAATGGATAGATTACTAATGACTCTAGGCTTTACTGAGAGTAAATTGGATTCCAACCTTTGCTTCAAGGTTGAAGGCAGAAGACTAGTGATGCTCATGTTATATGCCAATGACTTGTTCCTAACAGAAAAGAGGAACTCATTAAATTTGCAAGAAGAAGAATTGCTGCCGAGTTCGAAATAAAGGACTTGGGGATGATGCACTACATTCTAGGCATGGAGGTGTGGATAAGGGAAATATGTAGTAGAGATCCTAAGGAGGTTTAGGATGATGGACTACAAGGCCATGACCACACCTATGGCATTGGACCTGAAACTATTGAGTGTTGCTTCATCAGAGTCGATTAATGCCACGATGTATCGTCAAATGATTTATTTCTTGATGTGCCTAACAAATATGAGACCAAATATTTGCTTTGCTGTGAACACATTGAGACATGTTCACCTGATGGTTGCAAAGCATGCAGTGAGGTATCTAAACGGTACAGTTGATTATGGGCTCAAGTATGAGGCGAATCAGAAGATTAACCTGGAGGGTTATGAGGATTTGTATTGGGAAGGAAGTGTCATTGATAGGAAGAGCAATTCAAGGTGTTACTTCAATATGGGATCAAGAGTGATCTCTTGGTTTGGCAGGATGGAGTCCTGCATGGTGCTGAGTACAACTGAGGCAAAATATGTTGTCACTTGCTATTTGGGAGGTAGTATGTTTCTTTTGAAAACTACTATTTGATTTTATTGATATGACTTGCATTTTTGTATGATGCGGAGAGGAGCAGTGAAGCTCTAGTATGTGATCCAAATCGAGATCTCTCGAAAGAGGGAGTTCTAACATAGTTGGTAAGACAGGTTGTCTGAGCATAAATCCTGGTGAAGCTCGTAGGTTGCTCAGATGTAAATAGAACTGTAGGTTGTCCTCGGATGTAATTCATCCTAGAAAAGCTCGCTATTAGAATAATCAACCCATAGTTAGCTACCTTAGACATTAATTTCATTATTTTTGTCTTATTGTCCTAGTTCATGTGTCCCGCCTTGTGCAAGTTGTCATTTACCTATTCGTAGTGGTAAAAATTGCCTTATTTGACTCATGTAGCACTTGGGAAACCTCAAGGAATCAAATCTACTTTATTCCTGGCCTCCTAAGCGCCCTTCTACTTTTTCTGCTTTATTCCCTGCTTTTTCAGTGTTTTAAGGCAAATGGAAAAGCTTGACTAGGTGAGGTTGACTAGTTTTTTGTCCTACACATCCTCCACTCTTTTCTCCTTGTAAAAGAATGTATGAGTTGTCATTCCATCACTCTTTATCTTTCCTAATCAATTTTTCCAATTTGTGAGCTCCATGACTGATTTGGGATCAACTTTTTGCACCTATGGGGGATTTGCTTAATTTTAGTAAGCCTGCTTTATGCTAGATTCGAATTGCTCCTCATGCATTTGAATCCCTTATGTAATTATTTAATGATGCAACCTATTATGTTGCAGGGTTGGCTATTGTACACTTATTCAATACAGTTTAGTGTTCAGCTCATTATTCAGTCTCTTTTGTGAGTGATTTTGCATGTTCAATTGATAATTGTTGTGAGTAAAATTAATCTATCACTAGGTTCAATTTACACATGGTATCAGAGCCATTGTATATCGATTTCTCTCCTTCAAAATTGTTTTTCAGGTTCGACATCAGTGACTGGGAGCCTTCTACTGACAGCCGGGACAGATTTCTAAGATATGGATCAATCTCAGAAGATCATCTTGACTCCCTTCAATTTATTTGAATGGAAAGCATATATGGAGATACTGTTGAGAGAGAAATGCCTCTACAGGGTGACTATGGCAACAGAAGCAGAGCCCAATGCAGCTACAGAGAAGATAAAATGGCACAATAGGAGGGATGAGGCCTATGGTCTCCTGTGTCTGAGTATTTCCAGAGACCTCCTTTTCCATCTTGATGGATTGACATCACCGAATGAAGTATGGGAGAAGATTACTGATATTTTTGGAAAGACAGATGAGATGAGGGGACATCAAATCGAAAATGAGCTGATTTCCCTGAGTCCCAATAGCTTTGAATCCCTGCAACTCTATTTCTCCAAGTTCAAAGCACTTGTTTTGTAGCTGAAACAGTGTGGGATTGAAAAGAAGGATGATTAGCTGGTCTTGGCCATTCTCTTGAAGCTTGGCCCTGACTATTCAGTGTTTGTTTCGAACTTCTATGCCACAAAACTGACAACTCAAACCTGGAAGATGCCTAGCCTTGCAGATTTCATGGAATCTCTCACACAAGAACAAGACAAGCTGGTGATGATGGGCACCATCAAACCATCCAAATATCAAGCTCTGATTGCTGGAGATTCGAGGGTGGATTCAAAAAGCAAAAATAAAGCTAAAAAGACACCTGAGCAAAAGAGAGACAAGAAACAGTCTCCAGAGGAGCCACAAGGTTCCAAGAAGAATAACCAGAAGAAGAAAAACAAAGGAGAAATGAGCAAGTGCACATACTGCAATAAGGGAAATCACACTGAAAGCTCTTGTATGAAGAAACAAATAGACACGCTGACGCAAATATTGGAGAAGAATGGCATCTCCCTTCCAGACAACTCAAAGAAGAGAGAAGGATGATCAAGTTCAGATGACAGAGAGAGAGTTCATGCATTGGTTGCTGGCACATCAAGCTCACCCAGTTTTATCATTGATTCTGGAGCTTCAAGACACATGGTTTCGACCAAGGAGGCCTTCTCCTCACTTGACATGTCGAAAGGACCACCTATAGTACTGGGAGATGACTCTCTCACTGAAATTTTGGGCAAAGGGAGGATTGATCTTGATCATGGTCAGTTCAGCAATGTGTTGTATGTTCCTGGTCTTGCCTCCAACCTCTTGTCAGTGTACCAGATGACTCACAGTGGGTCTCCAAAGAAGGTCATATTCTCCCCTGATGAAGTTGAGATCACAGAGATCTCAAGTGGTAAAGTCATTGCAAAAGGAGTTGCAAATCATGCTCAAAAGGTATACATTTTCTCACACTTCCTACCCTACTCAAACCCCTCTGCTCTTCTCATTCATGCTAATGAAGCAAGCAAGCTTTGGTATGAAATATTTCACCACCTAAATTACAAGTATCTTTTTGATCTTAGTGAAAAAGAGATGGTCATAGGGTTTCCCAAGATAAAATTTTCCAAAGGAGTCTGCCAAGGTTGTATCCTAGGAAAACACCCAGAGCATAAATTTGAGAGAGCTAGTCATGAGAGAACCTCTGCACCCCTCGAGCTGATCCACAGTGATGTTTCTGGCCCATTCCCTCATATTTCCATGAGTCAGGCCAAATATTCATTGGCTTTCATAGATGACTTTTCCAGGTATTGCTGGGTTTACTTCCTGAAACACAAGTCTAAAGTTTTTGGCCTCTTCAAAGTCTTTAACGCTTTGGTTGAAAACCAGTCTGGGAGGAAACTCAAGGTCTTCAGATCTGACAATGGTGGTGAGTATGTCAAGTCTGAGTTTATTAACTATTGTGCAGATGCAGGTATTCATATGCAACATTCTATCCCTTACACAACACAACAAAATGGTGTTGCTGAGAGGAAGAACAAATCACTGAAGGAGATGGCAACATGCATGATGGAGGCCAAAAATTTTCCACCAAAGTATTGGGCCAAAGCTATCAACTATGCAGCCTATATCCAGAATAGGGTGCCTCACAAATAGCTTGATGGTATGACTCCTTTCGAAGCATGGAGCGGGCACAAGCCAGATGTGACCCATTTCAGGATTTTTGGCTCAAGGGCTTCGGCTAGAATTCCAACAGAAAAGAGAAAGGATTTGCAGCCCCAAATCCAAGAATGTCTATTTGTTGGATACTCTAAAGATTCAAAAGGGTACAAAATGATAAATTTGAGCACAAATAAATCCTTCATCGAAAGGTGTGTTCAGTTTCAAGAAGAACCCCTTGCAGCAGTGGAAGTTGGAGAAGCCCCTTCACCACCTGAACCTCTGAAAGTAAGTGAAGAGTTTGTTGAACATGCTGATTCTGATTTTTCTGATGGATATGAGTTTATTTCAGACCCTAACAGCCCTAAAAGGCCAAAATGGGTATCCAAGACACTACATGCAGCAGGAGAGCTAGCTGGGGATCCCAATGACCCAAGGAGGACTAGATCTCAATTTGAGAGTGGTCTGTGCATGAAGGATCCTATGTTTGCTGAAAAATGCTATTTGATGGTGGAATCTGATCCTAAAAAATATGAAGAAGCATCAGGAGATCCAATATGGCAAGCATCCATGAAGGAAGAGTTCAGCTCACTCTAGAAGAGCAACACATGGGAACTAGTGGATCTTCCCCTAGGGAGGAAGTTAGTTCAGTGTAAGTGGGTCTATAACACCAAATTTGCTGCTGATGGTTCACCACTGAAGTACAAGGCCATATTGGTAGCCAAGGGCTACTCACAGTGTCATGGGATAGATTACAATGAGACCTTTTCCCCAATGGAAAAGATGGATTCCATCAGGCTAGCCCTAGCCATTGCAGCCTCAAAGAAATGGGAGGTACATCACATGGATGCAAAATGTGCCTTCCTGAATGGAGATCTCACTGAAGAGATATATATGCAGCATCCTCAAGGTTTTTCTACTATCCCTTCTCTTGTGTGCAGGTTGAGAAAGTCATTGTATGGGCTAAAGCAAGCCCCCAGGGCTTGGTATGCCAAGATCGATAGCTTCTTGCTATCATTGAATTTTGTTCGGTGCAAATCAGATCCAAATGTCTATTTGAAGTTAATTAATGGTTCATTAATGATCATTGTGTTATATGTTGATGACCTCCTCATTACAGGAAGCTCAAAGGATGGGATTGCTTCCTTAAAGGGTGCAATGAACCAAGCCTTCTCCATGATAGATTTGGGGCTCTTAAGTCAATTTTAGGGGCTTGAGATTGCTCAAACCAAAGCTGGAATCAAGGTGCACCAGTCCAAGTATGCCTTGGATTTGTTGAAAAAATTCAAAATGAAGGACTGCAAACCAAGCAAGACTCCTTTCCTTTCAGGAGTGAAGCTGGAAGAAGCTGATTCTTCACCTATGGTAAACAATACGCTATATAGGCAATTGATTGGATGTTTGTTGTATCTGACACATACTAGACCTGATATTTCTTATGCAGTAAGTGTGGATTATAGATACATGGATCAGCCTCATGAGATCCATTGGAAAGAATCCAAAAGGATCCTTAACTTTGTTAAGGGAACAAGCACACATGGGATCTTCTATAAAGCAAAATCTGATCTTGATTTGATTGGATTTACTGACAGTGATTGGGCAGGTGATAGCACAGACAGAAAGTCTACATCAGGATATGTGTTCATGCTTATAGAAGGGCCAATCAGCTGGTCAAGCAAGAAACAGAGTGCCATTGCACTCTCATCTACAGAAGCAGAGTACAGAGGAGTTGTTAATGCAGCAACTCAATGTTTATGGTTGCAGGGTTTACTTGGAGAGTGTGGTTTCGAATCAGAGTAATCAAATACCATCTACTGTGATAACCAGAGTACCATTCGAATCTGCAAAGATCCAGTTCAGAAGCAGAGAACCAAACACCTTGAGATCCATATGCACTACATTAGAGAGCTTGTGCATGATGGCACCATTCACCTACTCTTCTGTTCATCTTCAGAACAAGTAGCTGATATCTTCACCAAAGCATTTTGTGAGAAGACCTTCAGTAATCTCAAATCACTGCTGGGGATTGCTGATCATGCTGTGAAGCATGAGTGAAGACAAGATTTCCAATTTTTTTTTTACAGTCCATGTTTAAGGGAGGATTTTCCCATGTGGTTTTTGCCTCTTTCCTTGGTTGTATGGACATGCAGTATGTAAAGGGTGACTAAGCCTTGTTTCTAGGCCCTATAATTTTCTGATATATTACTCATAAGTCAGGATTAAGGGGGGTTGTTAGAATAATCAACCCATAGTTAGCTACCTTAGACATTAATTTCATTATTTTTGTCTTATTTGCCTAGTTCATGTGTCCCACCTTGTGCAAGTTGTCATTTACCTATTCATAGTGGTCAAAATTGCCTTATTTGACTCATGTAGCACTTGGGAAACCTAAAGGAATCAAATCTGCTTTATTCCTGGCCTCCTTTGTGCCCTTCTGCTTTTTCTGCTTTATTCCCTGCTTTTTCAGTGTTTTAAGGCAAATGGAAAAGCTTGACTAGGTGAGGTTGACTAGTTTTTTGTCCTACACATCCTCCACTCTTTTCTCCTTGTAAAAGCATGTATGAGTTGTCATTCCATCACTCTTTAGCTTTCCTAAGCACTTTTTCCAATTCGTGAGCTCCATGACTGATTTGGGATCAGCTTTTTGCACCTATGGGGGATTTGCTTAATTTTAGTAAGCCTGCTTTATGCTAGATTCGAATTGATCCTCATGCATTCAAATACCTTATGTAATTATTTAATGATGCAACCTATTATGTTACAGGGTTGGATATTGTACACTTATTCAATATAGTTTAGTGTTCAGCTCATTATTCAGTCTCTTTTGTGAGTGATTTTGCATGTTCAATTGGTAATTGTTGTGAGTAAAATTAATCTATCACTGGGTTCAATTTCCACACTCGCAAGTTATCCTTGAACGTAATCATCCCTGATGTGATTCTATGCTAGAAATGGCCAAAGTGAATTTTGAGAACTTCAGGGAGAAGCTTGATGTTCTCCATATTGAGGTTTCCCCCAAGGGGAAGAGATGAGTCCGTGAGCCATTCTGATATGGTGAGAGGATTGGTTCCTTCCATGGTCAGATGTAAGGGCTGAGCCATTCTGTCATGGTGAGAGGATTGGTTCCTTCCATGTCAAATGTGAGTGCTGAGCCATTCTGATGTGACTGTAGCATTGGTTCCTACATGATAAGATATAAGGGCTATTGCCATTCTCTGAATGGAGGAACCTGGTTAGTTACCAGGAATACTCAGTCTAGGATTGAAGGCCATTCTAATATGACTATGGGATGTAGTCTCACATGATCAGATATAAGTGTAGGGCCATTCTGATGTGATTGAGGGATATGTTCCCACTTGATCAGATATAAGGTCTGTTGCCATTCTCTGAATGGAGGCACCTGTTCAGTTACCAGGAACCCTCAGTCTGGGACTGAGAGCCTTTCTAACAAGTCAAGGTCATATGTAAGTGTAGTGCCTTTCCACATATGGTAGTAGGTGTGTCCTACCAGGCTGGTGGATGTGAGTGTTGTGCCTTTTCACAAATGATAGTAGTTGTGTCCTATCATGCTGGTGAATGTAAGTGTTGTGCCTTTTTGACGAGTCAAGGTCACATGTAAATGCAGTGCCTTTCCATAGATGATAGTAGTTGTGTCCTATCATGCTGGTGGATGTGAATGATGTGCCTTTTCACAGATGATAGTAGTTGTGTCCTATCATGTTGGTGAATGTAAGTGCTGTGACTTTCTAACATGGTGTTGGATGTGTTCCTCTCATGGTAAGATGTGAGTGCTGGCCATTCTGACTTAGGGTTAGATATAAGCGCTGAAGAATACCATGGGGGCTTCACTTATTGACCAATATCCTATCATGTTAGTTCATATTGTGGGTTTTAAAATTATCAAAAATTGAACCAATATATTGCAGGTATTGGGGTGGATGAGGGGTTTAAGGTGGGGGTGGGTAGGGTGGTTTATAAGGATTGAGGTATAAAAATGGGTGGTGAGGAGGTTTTAAGTATTGGGAGGGGGTTTCAACAAAAATATTTTGGGTCAATATCTCTGGAAATTAAGGGTTTTCTTTAATATCTCACGATCGCATGTGCTATGTGAGAGGTTCACTAAGTGAAGTCCCCGTGAAGAAGATCTACATGGAGGCCAGGCCTACAACCAACATGAAGAGGGGTTGGATTTGTAGAACTTCCTATGACAAGAAGAATCATGAGATAGCACCAGTGATGTTGACCCAGTGATGATCCAGATCCAGTGATGATCCAGATCAAGTGATGATCCAGATCCAGTGATGATGATCCAGCAGTGATGATCGAGATCCAGTGATGATTGAGATCCGGTGATGATCTAGATCTAGTGATGATGATCCTGCAATGATGATCTAGATCAAGTGATAATATAGATCCAGTGATGATGATTCAGATTGAGTGATGATATAGATCCATTGATGATGATCCAAGATCGAGTGATGATCCAGATCTAGTGATGTTGATCTAGCAAATCCAGATTGAATGATGATCCAGATCCAGATGAAGATGACTTGAAGATGACGATAACTCAATGATGATCTAGATGATATAGAGAATAATACTTATGCTGATAAATTGTGTTGATAGAATACATTCCTAGTTAAGAGGGAGCGTTGATGCAATTGTAACTTTGGAATGTATTCACTCATATATCTTATGTATTGTACCCCGTTGTTTATTCCGGGAAGTGTCTGTAATTTAATTCAGTCATGTCATGCCCTGATGTTCTGATCGAGAGTTTCTATAATGTGAACAAGTCATGTCAAGTCATTGTGGGTAACCCTCCTATTGATTAAGGGTTTAAGTCCCCACAGTTGTGGGGCCCTAGGGTTATTAGACTATCCTAGAGAAGTTGACCCTAGGTAAGTTATTGTAAGTCTAGGCAATAGTCCCCATCATTGTGTTAAGGATAACCCTCCTTGTTGGCCGGAGGGGGAAAATTCCCGACAAGTTGTGGGGAACTAGGGTTATTAGACTCCCCTAGAGATGTTGGCTCTAGTAAGTAATTGTTAAGTGAGGATGACATGTTGGAGAGGAAATTAAGTGAACGAAAGAATATACATAGAGAGTGAGCCTCTCTATTTAACACACACACACACACACTCACTCATTGGGGTGCATGAGTGAGAGAGAAATTTCTGGGACAAGAGAGAGACTACTGTTGTCAGGAGATCATCTTTATGTTTTCATGTTTTGCTTTTGGTGCTGATTCTATCCCTGAGGAAGTTGCGGGGTTTTCTCCTTTATGGTTTCCCCGAGGAAAATATTTGTGTTCATTGTCTCTTGTGTTTTATTGCTGTGCATGTTATTATCTCAGATAAGATCCTAATATCATAATGCTAGCTTGAACGATAAAAATCTAACAACCATGGTATCCCATGGCCGTTTAATGGGTTGGGTGCACCTGATGCGACGTAGTTCAGGAAGGTCAGACAATTATCCTTAGTGTGTCCATTCGTCCTACATTTTTTGCACCATAAATATTCTTGTGCTTCTTTACCCTTATTGATGTCTTGAAGTTGTATTGTCAGACTGAACAACTGCGACTGGATCTGCACCATCCTTGCAGCACTGTCGCCAATGGGTGAGGCCTCTAACTTCATTTCCAGTTCTAGTACTTCTGTCTATGATTCAATATTCTGCTACAATAACGACCCTCAGATGTGTGGTAGTAGCACAGTAATAAACCACTCTTTATGCTACACATCGGACATTTGGAAGCTTACCTTGGCCATCAATGTTTTAAACCGTTGGTCAAAATCCCATACCGTTTTCGTCAATGCTTGTTTGATTTCTTTGATCTCAGTAATACACTGCGATTCTGATTTAGGTTTCCTGAACTCAGAGATCATCGCAACTCATATATTTTCAAGGGTCTTCTGCGGTGTTCTAATGGTGCGGCACAGAACTTCATGAACCAGTCTAGCGCACGACCCCTCAAGTTCATGATCATCTGCACCTTCTTTATGTCTGCATTATGGACTAAACGTACCATCCAAATAGCTTCACAGAGGAACCAATGCTGCTCTGGGTCTTCCATTCCATTTCCATTGAATGTGGGTAACCGAACATCTGTCACAACCATTGAGCTGGCGTCGGGGTTTTCTGGGATATAATTCGAAGGTGGTGTACCTTCTCACACACTAGTCATAGGGCTATCACTATCTGTATCAGCAACCCTTTCTAGGGATGAAAATATATATCTTACCTCTGGTGATATTGATGGGCTTATGTAGTTACGTCCTAACCTCAACGTCTCCTCATAATCCTCAGAATATTCTGGTGCTTATGAAATCGGGCTATAGTCCTCCTCTTTGTCACAATACCCTTCATATTTGCACTCCTCAAACAAGCTAGGATTCCATCGTCCCCTTTCAGTTTTCCTTCTCTTTCCTGATCTGAATATTCTTCCACTCCTTAGGACTCCAAATTCTAATTTAGGTTCTATTCTTCCTGGGAACATTTTAACTCACCCCTTCCCATCTTCTCAATAGGTCATATGTGACATAGCCTCCTTCTTAGGCATGCAACTCAACTACTCAGCTGCATAATATCCTTCTCATAGGAAAGAATTTTTATCCATGTACTGATACGTAACAAGTATCTTCTTCAGGGTCCTTGGAAAAAATTTCTTTCATCTTCACTTCATGAGGTTATAGTATCTACTGCGAACTCAGTAATATATCCTTGCAATATACTTTCAACTCAAAAATCAACAACTCTAGAAATGGCGTTACTTACACTGGTTACTTCATGAACCAACTGATCGCTCCACTTGACAGTCTCTCTTCTTTGAAAGTTTGTCTACTTAGTTGCCAATCTTGACAACCATTCATGCAGTAAAATGGGGAACTCAGCAAATAAGATCTCATGAATATCAGAATATATATATTTGTCTACCCAGTTCTTTGTGCTCAACCATGTTCCTGTGCTCTCTTATTACGTGAATGCTAGTGTTTTAGAATCCAACCAGTATTCTATCTCGTTCTTTGTCAGGTGCCACAACATTTCCCCCATTTTGATCAATAAGGTCTCGGTAATGGAACCATTTGTTGGACACTTTTCCTAATCGTGCGACCCAGGTTTTGCGCAGCTCGTCAACCCAACAAACACCAGAGTACTGGCCTGACAAAGAAAGCCCCATCGACAACACCTGCGAAGCAGGTGCAGTATCACCCGAGGTATCTCTTCGATGGGTAACCACTGGAGCCATGTTTTCGTGATCGTCAAGGGATTATAGTCCCTTGGCACATGGCCAAGGCGCTCAACAAAGGCAACGAGATGGCTGGACAGTGGAGTCAGTCTTGTGTGACCGAACAAAACAATATATCAGTGTGTGCAATCTTATCCTTGTTCTCAACCTCACAACTGGTGCAACCTGTGCGGCATAGCTGACTCGTACTAACAGACCGTCTGCGAATTACTTCGTGACTTAAGACAGAAATGCACAGGACGATATATACATATATTTTAACGACGCCTTCCCAAACATTCATCTACTGATTATAGTATAACATGAGACATTTAATTAATATTTCATCATTATACATAAATCAATTAACAACCATTCAAATAAACATTCACAGCATTAATCATCCATTCAAACACAAGAGATAACGTGGAAACCCATCTGGGAAAAACCACCAAGGTGCTCTTCATCTGGCATGAGAAAAGGATATAGCACCTTGCAGTCTACAGGATGCAGACTAATCTTATGGTGTGTCTTAATGACTCAGACTTATGGTTCTAATGCTCTCTGGTTTGTTCTTATACCCTACTCCTACTCCTAGCGGTCTGCGCACGCAGTAGCTAGACCCGCAACTCAATAGTCTCCTATCGCTACCAGACTCTTCCTGAGTATTCTTTTCCTCTAATCTCTACAACATTATAGAAAAATGGCATCCTTCACTATGGATCACCAATAAACAACCAAATCAATAACTATTACCAACCATGGATCAACCAGTACCAAACTCAGGACCAACCCTCTAAATAATCAAAAGGAAACCTTCCTACTATCGAAAAACCAACCTAAAAGCAATTACGACCAACTATTTAACCATTGAATCCCTCCTATTTATACTATTTTACATGACCACACAGGGTCGACTGCATACATGAAGTCTGTTAACTGTCACCATCAACCACACCTTAGGCTACAGATGTGGTGATTATGACTTGACATGAGGCACTATCGGCCCGACTTAAAAATATTCCCTTGTACGTGTGCTACTGCAGGCTTATGCCGCCTTAAAAAACCATGGTTTACACCTGTCGCTTTTTGACCGTTATCACCTGCATGCTCATGCGCTCTCCTTTCCTTCATCGCGTGTCTCTCCATTCTGCCTACGCTGGTCCTTTGCTTCCTTCACAACCTTCCTTTATTTCTATCACGCACGCTACACACCTTCTTTTGCTTGTGCGTGAACTTCTTCCTTGTGCTCCTTTCCTAGGCCAACATAATGCTTTGATGGATAATGGTTATAAAAGAGTTTTGATGTTTGAATATGAGAGTCGTCAATAGACATATGAGATAGTACAACAATACTCAATATAAGGATGGATATAAGTAAAATATTCCATGAAGATCATAAGGCGATGTATGATCAAGCTTTCCATAAACATTGATTTTGTCGATGAGGTAGAGTGTGATGTAGAACCTCTTAATACATGTGAAGTGATGTATGGAGACCTCTATATGTGATATATATATGCAATATTTTACATGATAAGAAAAAAAATTTGGTTAAAGGTGGTGGAGTGTACTTGATTAAGGCACATAAAGGGAAAGATCAAGTATTCCTTGTGACAACAAATATGGAAAACATGACTAAATGTAAGTAGTATGAAGTATAAATATTTTAGAAATATAGAGAAGTGGACTTGGGAACAAAATTATATGTTATGTGCTTCCATATCCTTCATAAATCATCTTTTTGGGAACAAAAACTTGCCAACCAAGGAGGTATGATATGAAATGGATCAATAAATTAAAACCTTCACATTAGGTCTATATCTAAACTTATACATGGGGTTTCCTAGCATAGAATTTAAGTTGCACAACTATTTTAAGGTTTAGATGTTATTATAAGATCTCAAAAAATGTGGAGGAACAACCAATTTTATTTTATACATATCATGGTCATTTGAAGCTAGACTTGGTCAAATTTTGGATTTTTTTGAGATGAACCATATTTAGAGGAATCCCTCAAAAATCAATGAAAGATTCATTTGTTTACCCCCTAAAATTGAAAAAAATGGAAAAATGTATTTTCTCTAGAGCTACACCATATAGTGTCCACCGGGAATGAAATTTTGACACAAGCAAGATGAAACTTGTCCATATCCTTCCATTAAAGTATAGGAATATTTTTCTTTTGGTCCCCCAAACTGAAAAAGTATAGTTAGGTCTATTGGATTTTGGGGAAGAGAAGGGAAATAAACCCAACCATTCCAAAAATCATGGAGGTGAGGCTACAAAAAGATGAGTAGTGAATGTAGGGTATTTTTTCAAGTCAACACTATATAAATCCTTTTTGGAGAGTGTACATGTAATATCATGAGTATTGTAGACAATAATCTCAAGTTGAGAGTGTGTTTTAGCATTGAATGTATCTATAGTTGAAAATATAAGAAAGCAGTTACATTGAAGAGTTTGAGTTTTCCCATTGGGCTCTTGATTTGAATTATTTAGAGAAAGAAATGAATGAAATATTATGAAAATGTAAATAGACACAAAAATATTTTGTAGAGCACTCAATAGTATAGGAAAACCCAAATTCTATTGATGAATGAATTGAAAAACACTATAAATTGCAAGCAATACAAATTTCTAGCTCGAATGGTGGTAGCTTATCTTTGAAGATAGATGCATCAACTATGATATTTTGTAAGATTTTATTACAAAGAGACCAAAAAGATAATTTTTATCATAAGCATAGAAGCAAAAACCCAACCCTAGGAGATGAAGCATCAAAATGATTTGTGGGCCCCAAGGTGGCTAGCTAACTTTTCGGGGACACAACTTTTGCATACAATATCCATTTAGGGCACACAATGGATCATAGGAAAGAATTATCCGAGAAGTAAATTTTTTTATTAGGTTCATTAAATTCCATGGAAACCCTCCCGCCTCCTAAAATGGACAAAAGACACCTTTTAGGGCCCCAAAATGAACTTGGAAGTTTGGGACTGAAAAAACTGTAGAAGATTGCCAAGAAGGTGGAGACCTATTGAAATTAGTGGAATAGGTGGGTATCTATAAATATCATATGGATAATTCCTCAAAACTTAGGGAGAAATGGTCTCCATTGTGTCAAGTCCCTGCATCACATGGGGACATTTTTGCTAAATTTGACTCATGGTGAGTCACTTTACTTGACGAAGAAGTTTCCTTACTTTGAAAACACAAATATAACTAGATGTATTGTTGGTGGGTGATTTTCATCTCAGTGGTCATGATCTAATTGACTCCCTCTTGTTCAATGCAATCAAGATTGAGGTCTGGAAGGTTGAAGTGCTTGACTACCTATGAGGTGTCCAAGGGAGGTGTAAAATATGCTCAAAGTAGCTCCACATTAAATATAGGGTGCAAGCTGAGGAAAGAAGGAACACTTAACTCAAAATAATTCTCATCCTTATCCTCGGTGATGGAGTAAGTTCCATATTGGAGTGTTTTGAGTTTTCGATGGGGTATTTTTTTTTTACAGAAACTAAGAAGGAAGATTTTATAAAAGTGGGCTGTGCACAGCCATCCATAACAAGCTTACAAAAATCCTGAGAGTCTGAGCAAAAAAGAGGAGCTGAACCATGAGACAGTCCATTGAGAATCCCAGAGTGTTTCCCTACAAGACTGACCTAGATATTTAAAGCTTAGGGATGTATATACCCTTACATACTGATTACACAGAAATTTACAGAAAAACATTCAAGCTGAAATAAAAGTACTAGGGGTTGCCACCAGGCTGAGCTACTGATTCGTCTTCCATGGGCTGCACTGCTTCGTCACAAACTCCATTAACTCGACTGACCTGATTCAGTGAAACCAGACGCTGGAGGTCCTCATGTATCTTTTCCACCATCCCCATCAATTCCCGAAGATTGCTCTCAGTGTCGTCGATACGGGAATCATGATCACTGATTTGGTTAGAGGTATAGCAAACTGTTTCCTCCATTTTCTTAATATCCTTAGCCATCTCGCGATTATCCTTCACACTGATAGAAAGAAGTTCATAGATACGCCTCATATTCTTCTTCAGGTCGGCCGTCCCAATGTTGTCCCCTGGCTGAGTCATTGAACCTGCAGCTGAAAACCGAGAGATGCGAGCGAGCTGGGGCTGAGCAACGTGTGTCAAATTGCCAGTCAATTGAAACTGAACCAGGATGCTTGAAGCCCAATCTCTATCACAACAGGATCTGAGCACCTGCAAATCCTTTTGCAGCTGGGGCTCTTCGACTTTCACACAAATCAGAGGGCCAGCTTCGCCTTTTCTCCACCCAATACACTTCCAGCCAATAACCAAACCACGACCTAAACATGCAGGAGGATCTTTACCAGAGTTGATAATCTGGAACCAGTTGAGTTTTTCACATAGGCAGGGGGAGAGAGCAGCAATTACCAGCCTCTCTTCGACCTCGCTTCGAGTTAACGGGAGATCCTGCCACGGAAGGCTGTGCAGGCTCCCCTCAGCTATGCCGGAGACAGAAAACAGCAAATAATGCAGAGCTTCAGCAGGACCAGAACCTGGATAAGAGGGAAGGGCGGAGAAACTTGCCAAAGAAGCCATATTGATAAGCTCCACAAGCTCTATATCATGCGAAAGGAATGATCTTAATGCCCAGAAAAGATGGTGATTTATTGCAGCTGCCTCCGATGGGAAGAAGTGACAGCTGGAGAACCACGCGGCGAGGAGGAGGGGAGTTAAAGGACGCAGCCGAAAATGGAGGCAGAGGCCAACATTAAAGAGGTCGATGTGAGAGCAGGTGGATAGGGGGGAATGCGGAGGGGGGGTCGGGTAAGGGAAAAAGGAGGGGAGGGCGAGCAATGAAAAGCCAAGGGGATGCTTAAAGCACAACCCCATACTAATGTAAACCTTATTCCTCTTGTTTTGGGCTTGCTTAGATAGAGCCCTATTTGAATGACTACAATAGTAGCGGAGAAAAGAATTTTTCCTCATTATGGAATGTGCTTGATTGAGATAGGATTCCCATTTTTATTTAGATGACCTTGTTGGAGAGCGGCCCCCAAGTTGGCCAGGCTATCGGCTGCCGGATTGTTGACTCTAAGAATGTGAAATAATTCATAAGTGCTGTGAATGAGAAGCTTGACCTTTTGATATAAACGCCGGCATTTTACTGCGCCCTTGGGGTAACCATTGAGCAGTTTAGAAATAACGTGTTTAGAGTCACCAAAGATTAAGACCTTTGAATAGGGTTTCTCCTGAATAATCTGCAAACCTTGTAGGAGGGCTAACCATTCTGCTTCATTATTGGTTCGCACTCCCAATCCCCAGGCGAAAGTCTCTACCATTTGTCCTCCGGGATCCAAGAGGATCCCCCCTGCACCTGCCACCCCTAGTTTTCGATGGGGTATTATGAGGTAATCATTCTGCAAATGTAACCATACCTTATCTCCCACTTGGAACTTGTGTGAATCCTCATGCCGATAGTGGCGCTACTTATACTTGTCATTGGGTTTCTGTAACATATTATGAACTTGTTCAATTTGATGGAATCATTCAACAAACTTGGATTCTTAATTAACCTCAGTCTAAGCATGGGAGGATTCATCATATGTAGAATAAATGGGAAAAAATATGTCAATTGGGGGTAATGGTTAGAACCCAAAGCACACTTGAAAGGGGATATGGCCAATAGAGCCATGAAGTGTTGGGGAACCTCTTACTATTGAACTATTGAACAAAAAAGTAAATAGAATAAGGGAGCAATATTCCAAGAAGAAAGGTGG
Organism: Pseudotsuga menziesii; assembly: GCA_001517045.1. NCBI lineage: Eukaryota > Viridiplantae > Streptophyta > Pinopsida > Pinales > Pinaceae > Pseudotsuga > Pseudotsuga menziesii. The sequence continues at coordinate 18,200 of LPNX010749050.1, read as the reverse complement.
TTTCTAAATAAAACCTTTCAACACTTAATCACTACTCATCATGATCATAGAATCACAATTCATAATGAGTATGAAAGACATATCAAATCACTATGTCCAACAACCCACAAGAATTCCTTTTTATAGTCTCCATAACTTCCTAGAAGTAAGGAGGATCTGGTCCACAAATGTGAGTCGTTGGTCCTAAATATTTTTGTAGAATATATAACATCCCAAAATTTAGTCTTCTGTTGTAGTTACGTCTCCCACAATATTTTGGACCATTCAGTCATTGGAACAATCAAATAATCACTTGTTCCATCGACATTCCTAGTCAGGCCTCCAGTTGAATGATCCTCTAGACGCCTGTTGTATAAAAATTCTTTGTCTCGAGCAGATCCACAGGTGTGATGAACCATTAAGACATTAGGTTGCAACACCCTCCCATCAACACAATGCATTGGAGATTTAGGAGGTGAAATTTCTTGCTATGAACACCCCCCCATAATTACAACATCCTAAATCCAAAGCATAGATTGAAGTTTCACAAACTTAGCTTTTGGTAAATGATTTGTAAGGATATCAACAACCTGATAATTTATTATACAATAAAGAAGTCAGATAATATTATCCTAGAACAACTGTCTCAATTAATGTACATAAAGTTCAACATTTTTTTTTTCTATGGGAAATAGGGTTTGCATCAACTTAATTAACACCCTGATTATAATAGTAAATAATGAGAGAGGCATGGGCAAGAAACCCAAGATCGTCAAGAAGCTAACAAATCCAAAATGTCTCTTTACTTGCATTGACAACACCATGATACTTAGCTTCTCTAGTCAAAAGAAAGACCACCTTCTATTTCTTACATGACTAGGACAAAAATTCCATAAATAAGTTGAAACAAATAACCAGAAGTGGACTTTCTGTTTCCAATGTCGCTGCCTTAGTTGGAATCAATGTACCCTACTAGTGGTGTGATGTTGCGATAATACTCAGTACTAAACTCAAAAGTTCCCTTAATATAGTGAACAATTTCGTTTACATCCTTCCAGTGGATTTCTCAAGGATATTGCATGAACTAGGAAAGCGCACTAACAACAAAGGAGATATCGAGATTATTGCGAGTTAAATAAATCCGGATACCAACCAATTAATGATAGAGAGTGGCATCTACTTGTGCAAAGTAACAATATTTCGACAAATTCGTTGTTGATTGACTCAGGTGTAGCACATGACTTACTGTCATCCATATTGTATCATTTCAAAATATCTAAGACATACTTAGGTTGATAAAGAAAGATACCATCATCCATTTGTAAAATTTGAATGCCAAGAAAGAAATTCAAGAGACCAAGATCAATTATTTAAAAGTATATTCAAGTTGTTTCTTCAAACCCAAAATCAAATTGACATTGTTTCTAGATATGACTAAATAATAAACATATAATGCCACAACCAGGGTATCACCATGAACATGTAGTACATAAATACTGTGATCATATTCAAAATATTTGAAACCAATATTAACAAAGAAATGGTCAATCATTTCATACCAAGAATGAAGTTTTTTTTTCAAACCATACAATGTTTTCTTCAGTTGAAAAACATGACTAGAATCTATCATGAAGCTAGGAGTATTATCCATATAGAGTTATTCATTCAAATTCCCACGAAGAAAATCACTTTTAACATCCATTTGATGAAGCTCCCATCCAAATTGAGTAACAAGGGAGAGGATCGGTTTGACAGAGTTCATATTTGCAATAGGAGAAAAGGTTTCATTGTAGTCGATGCCTTCTTGTTGAGAAAATACCTTGGAAAATAAGTGATACTTGTGGTGTTCAACAAAACCATCAGAGGTAAACTTGGTATTATAGACCCATTTGCACTTCACAACATTCTCTCCTTGCGGTTGAGGGACAAGTTACTATGTTTGATTCATTTTTAAGGAATCATTTATGAAATCATAGCATTTTCCCATTCTGGCACACCCTGAGCATAAGCATATGTATCAGGACCACAAGTGTTGAGAACATGTGCCATTACATAAACAGTGCCACATTGTTTCTAATAGTGAGTTTTTTGACCAATTCTAGGATTTATGACATCCTATCCAACGACTTCAATCGTATTAATAACCCATCAAGGTAATAAAGTCATCGGTGATCCAGATCAGTTATCATCAGTTGTTTGAGTTGATATAGTTGGACTACCAACTTCAAAAATCACAATATACCCACTACCAATAGAATTAGGAGCATAATTCATAGATCTAGTCAGAACTTCAAAGACAGGTACAATCAATCCAAATTATTCAAGAATGTCAAATAGATCAATGATCAATATAATAGGGGAGGAGTTCAACAACTTTTTACCTGAATTATTTTCATCAAATATCCCACTTCTACTTAAGATGATATGGTGTTGATAAGATCAATCAGTCTATAGGTTTTCAACTGATCAGAGTATCCCATCATGATGAAGGCATGGATCTTTGCATCCAATTTATTTCTATAGTTATCATTGATATGAGCCCAATCAATACTTCCAAAGGTTTAGGGATGTCCAATATAGGGATTCTTTCCATTCCATTTCTCAACTAGAGTCATGTCAGAGACTGCTCTAATCAATACAAGGTTCAAGAGATAATTGGAGCAATAAACAACTTCTACCCAAAACTTTATCGATAGATCTTTGGTCTACACTAGGAACTTGACCATCTCTACCAAAGACCAATTATTCCTCTCTACAAAGCCAATATGTTGAGGAGTATGAGGGATATACATCTGCCAAAAAGTACCATTTTGCAAGAGATATTCTTCAAACTATTGGATCACATATTCACCACCATTTTTTGATCTCAAACATTTAATGGGTTGTCCACACTTCTTATTGACCAGTCTCCTAAATTCCTTGAATCTTTAAAATACTTGACTCTTATTCTTTAAGAAATACACCTATGTAAATTTAGAATAATAATCAATAAAGGTAAAAATATACTTCGCAACTACTAATGAAGGTCAGTTTATGCAACATACATCACTGTGAAAAAGCTCCAGTTGGTCCAGTGCATGCCATGCTTTCCTTGAGTCAAAGGGTACTTGATGATGCTTTCCAAGAATACATATTTTTTAAAATCCATCAAGTGGAACAGTATTTGGAAGACCAATAACCATATTGTGAGTTACCATCATTTCTAGACTTCAAAATTTTAGATTACCAAGTCGTTCATGCCAAGTTAGACTTTTGTTGTTAGTCTAAGAAATTAGTGCAATTGATGCAGACGTCATGGAAACATTCATGAGAGGATCATAGAAATTATAAAGGTCATATTTGATATCTAAAACACATGAAGAAATAATTCCCCCCTAAGTCTTATATCCTTTACGATAAAGTGATTATTGTGAGGGAAATATACCTTATGAATTGGGGTAATTGGGTCACCAACATACTGTGGATGTGACTTGCAAACATCAATGGTTTAGAAACTTATATAAGAGAATAAGATTTAATAGAACATGTACCTTTTTCTGGATGGTTGCTCCAATCTTTAAATCTCCTCCTCAAATGCTCCTCAACCTTCTGATCTTCACACATGCAACAAGTCTGACTTTTCTTCACAGTATCTTCTATTTTTATATAAGGAGACATGAACATATCACAATTGCGTTTACAAAAAAATAAAAATGTAGATCATAAATCATAACAATAAAATCATGTACTAAGAAAAACATGGAAGAAAAACACTCTTTATTGATGAAGTTCAAGAAACATTACAAACATGTCTGAGACAAGATTCTTCTACAGAAAAAGACCTAAGTCCTCCTTGCTCCTCTCTCCAATATATTCCTCTAGCATAAACTTGCATTCAAACTTGCCTCCCCTATCCTCTACCCCTCCCCTCTATTTATATTTGTTGGTGAGGAGAGGTTTTGAGGCCTATGATGGTTAGGGGAGTCAGGGAAGTTACCATTCCGGACCCAACTACCCCTAAACTAATAATCATTTTCATTTTTAAACTCATCATAATGGAACTCGCAGGTATATATAAGGAAACTTGTGAGTGACTCACAAATTGTATTAAGGAAAATCGTGAGTTCAACTTCTTAGGGATAACTCATGGGTTACATATGGGATGGACCATGAGTGATAGGTGAGTTGTCATAAGAGGATCTCTGAGTGCAAGGAAAGATCATCCATAAAAATTGGTAAAGATGAAGTAATTAGTATGTATTCAGGAACCAACTCATCTATAAGGTTAATGTAACTTCAATCCATAGTTTCCTTTTGGGTAAAAACATGATGGATTCTTTACTGAGATGGAGAAGCGATGTTTCATGGTATCATAGATTACCCCTAATGTGTGAGGTGAGAGGGTAACGATGGACAAAATACATTACAATATATTAACTCGGAGGATTCAGAATCAAGGTCATGGAGATGTACCTGAAATAGACAAATTGAGATAATTTACAGAATCGTCACTGAGGATGCCATGTTTAATAATGTGGAACACTAACTCCTTTACAAGATACATTTACATCATATAGTATGGGAAACAAGGCCACATATGTTTTACAAAGGTGGGTCAAAGCCACATAAGTACAATGATAGATATTCAATAGACAGAAATAGTGTAATGAGGAATGGCACAATATTGCACAACTTAGGTTATATAGGCTGTAACCTAAGGTATTTGTCCAAATCTATAGAAACCAGTACAAATCCTACCATGTAAATACATGAGTTGAAGTCAAACATGGAAGGATACTATCAGAGTGTTAGTTAAATATTTGTATTGAAAATCAATGCATAGGAGTCCACCAATATCAGCAGTGTATCCTAAGGTACTAACTTAAAACTCTAGATATTTTTCTGCAGGAGGTACTGATCGGAAGCCATTTTTCAAAGAGGAAAGAAATGAATCCTTCAACAGGTCACATGAGTAACTGGTAGGCTGGATAAGGGAAGATGTACATAGGATGATCTCAGAGATGAAAATGATAGGGATCAGGATGCACAGACAAAGGGTAAAGATCCTTGAACAATGAGCACGACATAGAGATGACCCAAGGAAGCTTTAAACTTTGAATGGAACAACTAAACCTGTCTGCCATGCAGGAGACATAGACAGATTCAAAGTGTATTAGGACAAGTGGAAGAGTAGTGACTCAAAGTGTTAGTTGTACTGGAAGTGGAAAACTGAGACATGAGTAGTGGGAGTCTCAAACTAGTGCTTTGTTCAAGGATGAATTAATGCCAAGAACTTATAATCAAAGAGTGTATTTCCTTCTTTCCTTTCTTGTTAAGTTTTAATGAGTCCAAGAAATTCAACTCCATTCTTTCTTCATTTTTTAGCAAGCTTGAAGAAAAGAGAGAATAGTTCTTGATATGACATTGATTCGTGGATTTTATGAGACCGAATTAATGAATTCTCATTGTTTTTTTCATAGTTTTGAGAGTCTGAAAATTCCAAAGAAGAATCTAGGGGGTTGTTTTTTCATAAATTTAGTCTCTCGAGTCCGAAAAAGTATAAAAAAATCCAAAGGAGAAATTTCTTAGTTTTCAAAGAACTAAGGTATACCTTAAGTTCGTACTTATTCGACAAGATTCGAAAAGGGGGTAAACTATCACCAAAACGATGCTCCTTCAAAAGAAAGCATGTAGCCTTAGTTTAACGAGTGTGGAGGAAGGAAAGATCACTTGGAAGGTTCCATTTATTTACGAGAATGGGATAAACAACAATAAATTTGATGCTTTGTACTGAAGTTTAACAAGCATGAAAATCACATAAAGAACACTTGGAATCTTTTTCATTTTTTAATACAGAGCATGCAAAAGAGAAAAGTAAGCTCAAACGGGTTCCTTTTCCATAATTTAGTTGTCCAGGCCCGAAAAAGAGATAAAACTATATCTGAAGATACTCTTCTAGATTCCAAAGAAAATAAGTTTCCTTTTTCGTAAGTAATCCATAGGGTTTGGAAAAGGGTTAAACTTATACCACTATGGATGATCATTCATTTACTTTAATGAGTATGAAAAACAAGAAATTAGGTTATCCAGTCATATTTATGGTGGTAGACCAAGGATTAAAGATAGCTCCATATCTTTCCCATAAAGTATTATTGAGCCCAGAAAAGTCAAGTCATGGCCTCCTTACTATTTTTAATGAGCTCGAAGGAAAGAAGGAAGAATTCTCTAAATGCAAGGAGAGTAGTGTTAGAGGTATGTGAAATTAGTTCCAAGCACAAGGAACAAACCTAAGCATAGTGCAAGGAACACGAGAAACATAAGGACACTCGTGGGGCATCTCCTCTAGGTAAAGGATGTCAAGTTGTAGTGGAAAAATGGTACAAAGATAAGCGACAATGAGAGTAGAGATGAGGGCTTATATAACGAGCTAAAAGCATGGAAGATGACATCAGGCTCATAAGCACAGAAAGGGTGTAGGAAAATGTGATTACAACTTGAACAAAAAGGTAAGGCCAGTAAGCAGATGTGAATCAAACTAAGAGTCATGTCTCCAAGAAACAAGAGTATCAAGACCATATTCAGAAGAAGAGATCCGATACAAGTCATTTTGGTAGAAACATTTGCAACTTTGCTATATTCCACCAAATGCATAATCAAGGCAGAATCAACCGAAGAATACTTTATAATGCGAAGGGATGAGGATTTATAATCCATAAGATCAACCTCAAAAGGCGATATAAATTTGACATGGATGATAGAGTATGAAAAAACAAACTCAGTGTCATAGGAGTCGAAAAATATACAAGCATAATCAAACTCATCAACATCGCTGACTTGCTGTGCGATGAGAAAGTCGAAAGACTCAACAATGTAAACACATGATGATCGATCATAAGACAGATCAGACTCAACAAGCAAGTAAGGTCTGTACTTAATCACAAGTGAGTCGAAATCCATAAGAAGGTGAGACTGTATCAGGGAATCTAGGAAGACTTCATCCGAAGGAAGGATACCATCCCAGATAGGACACATGTCTAAACATTTAGTTGGATCAATAGGGTGGAGAGCAAGCTCCCAAGTCCCCATTGGATAGATCACCTAGTCAACTACTGGGACTAAGTACCAATAAGGTAAGCATGAATCCATAGGATTATTCTCAGTAGAAATTAAACACAAGGGATATGAGGCCACATAATTCACCCATGGAGGGGATGTGTCTACTAAAACATTGGGAATTAACAAAGGAAAGACATGGTCTGCAGTCGGGTAAGAAGAGGGATCAACAAATGAAAAATGATCGATAATGACAATGCTTTCATTATGAGGAAAGTACATCACACAAAAGAGTGTAGAAACCACATATTACATAACATAAACATAATCATGCTTGAGGAGCATATTAAAGTCCAAGCAGCCCTCTATTACCATAAAATCAACTAAGACGGTCTTCCCACCCAAAGTAACATAAGTTTGAGTAAGAATTCCCAAATATTGCTTAGTTCTTCTATCAAAAACCAGTAACTGACTATTAGTTGACATAATGATGGAAGATCCCATGCCTCTCCAATAATGTGCAAATAAAATACTAACAGAGGCTCCTTCATTGACAATACAACAGGTAATTGTATAGTGTTCAATTTGGAACTTTATTTGAAAAGGTGCATCTGAAGGAAGGCACGAATCAACTAGAAATATCCCTATTAAAGGAAGCAATCTGAGGGCTTGGTGGGGGTTCATTGGAAGCGAGGTCCATACCCCCTTGTCCAAAATTTTCTGAACTGGAAATGAAGAAAACATGGCTAGCAGACCATTCAATCTCAAAAGGAGGAGTGGTATTGATCGAATATGGCATCGATTCAACCACTTGATGAAGTTCACTCTCTGAAGGAAGAGAAGGACCGAACAAATATGACATTGGTTCAATCACTTGACATTGGTTCAATCACTTGATAAAGGTCAATCACTTGATGAAGAGTGGGATTGACCAATGATGACATTGGTTCATTCAATTGATTAACCAAAGTTTGAATAGGTTGTTCAAAAACATCATATCCTTGGAACCATACTCTTCGTACTTCTGCGATGGCAGAGAACTGATGAGTAGGGTGTTCTCCTTCACAAAGTTTACAAAGGAACTTAGGATTGTGTTTTGAATGATTAGTTTTCTCAACGGTGTCAAAAGGACTTGCATTGGCTGGTTGTTTTCCCCCAACATGACCCACAAAGGATGGGTGGTGAGGTCGAACATGGTTCACAAAGGTTGGTTGTGTTCCCCTAGCATGAATTCTAGAGGCTGGGTGGTTAGGATCAACATGAATTGTAGAGGTTGAGTGAGTTCCCACAACATGACTTCCGGAGGCTGGGTGACTAGATCCAACATGACTTGCAGAGGATGGATGTGTGCCCCCAGTATGACCTGCAGAGGCTGGGTGGATGGGTCCAACATGACTTCCATAGGTTGGATGGATTCCTCCTTTCTTTCATGACTTCTTCCTATTCTTCCTTCTTTTACTCCTTTTAGACTACAGGTTACTAGTTTCCCTACATGAGGTAGAAGGGGGAGGAGAGGTTGCTACTTGTGAAGGGGAAACATTATTTTGATGCCCTTGATATAAGGTGCTTTCTTGCGAAGCATCAGGAGAATTCAGGATAGTTGGAGAGGAAAACAACCAAACCGGTAGCCCAAGGGTGAATCCAGGAAGATTAAAAGTGGCCATCAGGGGAACACCAACATTCCCAGTAAAAGGAAAAGAAAAAGAAGCCCCTGGCATGGGGCTCTCTTGGTTGGTGTCCATAGAGGTACTAGCCATAGTTTTTTACTCAACAAGAAGACAAAGTATCAGGTCAACTGGAAACCAACAACACAAAAGAGCACACCACTAGAAGAAAAACTAAGTATCTAGACCTGGAAAACAAAGGTACCTTCCAAAGGAAAGTCTAGTATGATGAGGGCACAAAACTAACCAGTGAAGGGCGAAGAATAGTTACCTGGGGTCCACAATACACCACCTTGGGTCCAAGCGCTTGAATCACCAAACTTCTTTCCCAAATTGTATGTAAGGGATTTCCTCTCGAGATTGTCCTAGGTATAGTGGAAATAGCCTTCCACCATAACTCGTGTAGAGTCCTAGAAGTCAAGATACTAAGGCTACCAAAATCACAAAGAAATTTCGATGGACCAATATTCAGTCCAATCGATGCGCATGGGCAGGGTAGCTAAGCCCAAAACTAAAATAGTACCAGGAACCACATGGGGCTAGAAGGAAGTACTGATTAAGTCCCTAAATGCGCAACAACTCTGGTGTATGCTCTACGGAGTATAGGAGGGGTATCTACACAACTCAGTATCACATGACCTCATTCTTGACTCCTTTGTTAGAGGATCTTTCTAGTGTCTTTGTTTATGATTGGATTTATTGAACGAAAGGCCACTAGGTTTGAGTTTAAAGTTTTGGGAAATTAAAGATGCCCTTAACCCAAAACACTAGCGTAGACTAGTGTGTATCGTCCCTAGAAATAAAATGTTACTATTTAATTTTAATTAATAGTGTTCTTTTTAAGGTCCATTGATTACTGAAAGGTAGTAGGAAATGAAACCAATGGTGTTTTGACTTGAAAGCAGAAACAAGATGACTAAACTGAAAGAGATTCAAAATGAAAAATGCAAACTTCTACTTCTCTTTTTCTTTTCAACACTGAAAATGAAAGTCACAAAAGAAATATTTCTTTTTGTATTTTCAAGAAACAAATACATATAATGCACCTTAGACTAAAACCTAGCCTAAATGCACATAAAGAAAGTGACTTGTTCTTTTTTACTTTTTTTTTTAAAATTCAAAAACAAATGTACAAAGTGCTTATCGAATACTATCAATGCAACTAAAATGCTTTGTTTTTGTTTTATCTTTCAAAAATAAAATAAAAAGATAAATGCACCTATGTAATTAAGAAAATATGAACATATGTAAATACAAGAAACACTATTCAGATCTCACAATCACAACCTTGAAGACTCTGTAAAGTTGGTCCAAAAACCTACTTGGGATGAACTATTGAAGTTGGAAACAAAATAGATCAAAAAAATGGAAGAAGTAAAAGTCAAAACAACTACTAAAGTAATTAGACAAAAGATGAGCATATAGAGGTACTGACAAAGACCATAACACTCAGAAACTACTCAAACTTCAACCAAATATTCCAAGAGGGAAGACCTGAAAGAAATCTTACACATACATTCAACCTAACCTACCCAAAAGAATACTTATAAAACCTAGATAACATATATTTGCAACAGGCAATAGACTAGTAAAGACTGAGGACACATCCTTACAAGCAGCTAGGACATAAAAAATGCTCCAAGAATACAAACCCTAGAGCTCTGTATACCCACCTACATGAACCTGTGACTTCTCTTTAGCAGAACCGCGAGGAACTTGCGACTGTACTTAATACAACCTACGATTTCACAGGGAAATAACGACTATAAGTATAGGAAACACGTGAGTGGTTCCTAAATTTTTCAAAAATAAAAATTAAAAGGCCAAGAACCTTAAAGATATAAAAATACATGGATGAAAACAATAGTTGCAAACCACAAACAGAAATAGAGAGAACAAAAAATAGAAATAAAACTCAATTGAAGAGACCCCTACACAAACTAGACTCCCCAATGGAGTGTCTAGTTTTGTTGTGAGGGAAGTATACCTTATGAATTTGGGTGATAGGGTCACCAACATACTGTGGATGTGATTTGCAGACATCAAGGGATTAGAAACATATATAAGAGGAAAAGAGTTAGTAGAGCATGTACCTTTTTCTATATGGTTTCTCCAATCTTTAACTCTCCTCCTCAAATTCTCCTTAGCCTTATGATCTTCAAACCTGCAACAAAGATCGATTTTTATTCACAGTATCTTCTATTTTTATATAAGGAGACATGAACATATAGAAATTGCGTTTAGAAATAAATAACAATGTAGATCATAAATCATAACAATAAAAGCATGTACCAAGACAAATATGGAAGAAAACCACTCTTTATTGATGAAGTTCAGGAAACATTACAACCCTGTATGAGACAAGCTTCTTTTGTAGAGCAAGACCCAAATCCTCCTTTCTCCTCTTTCCAATAGATTCCTCTAGCATAACCTTGCTCTCAAACTTTCCTCCCCTATCCTCTACCCCTCCCCTCTCTTTATAGTTGCTGGTGAGGAGAAGTTTTGAGGCAGGGATGGTTAGGGGAGTTATGGAAGTTACCAATCCAGACCCAACTTAGCCTAACCTAATCATATTTTTTTAAAACTTATATTAATAGAAATCGTGGGTATATATAAGGAAACTTGCAAGTGACTTGCGACTTTTCTTTATGAAAATCGCGAGTGCAACTTCTTAGGGATAACTTGTGGGTTGCATATGGGATGAACCACAAGTTGTCATAAGAGGACCCATGAGTGCAAGGAAATATCATCCATAAAATGTGGAAAATATAAATTACTCAGTATGTATTCAGGAACCAACTCATCTATAAGGTTAAGGTCACTTCAATCCATAGTGTCCTTTTGTGAAAGGACATGATGGAGTCGTTACTCGGACATATAAGTTTTGTTTCATGGTATAACAGTGATCCAACCAAAACTTAACAATTTTAATGGTCTTTGTCAGTTGGGAAATGAATAGAATTTTTTCACTCATGCTTAGTACATGATAAATGTTTGATATATGATCATGATGGAATTAACCATCACCATTTTTAGCGATAGTTAGTGTGTATTTATCTGTGCCATAAATATTCTCTTTAGGAGAACCACTTAAGGAAAATAACGAATCAGCATCCATTTCCATATGATGAGTACATCCAGAGTTGACTATCCATTCGATCTAAGTAGTGTAGGCATGTAATGTGTGCGAAGTGGTGATAAAGAAGGTAGAATTTTAGGAGGTTGATTGGTTGAATATCCAATCAGTGCACTATCCTCAAGGTTCTTGACCTTTCCTTCTAAATCCTTCATCTTCTTCCAACAATTCTTCTAGACATGTCCCACCTTGGCATAGTACTGTTAGGTATTTTTCTTACGATCCTTCTTTGTTGATGATGACTCTCCGGTATTCCCTTTTTTAGGTTGGTCAATACATTCTAGTTGATGATATCATCGACCAAATTCTTTAAGGTTTGGTTTGACCTTACTTTTTTGTAAGTGAGCTAGTTTTTTCTACCAAGATTTCCTTCTTCAAGCAATTTCTATTGATCCTTAATTAGAAAATCATAGAAAGTATCAAAGATAAAATCCTTACCATATTTCTTGTGTGACATCCAATTTTCCTTAAAATAGGAACATAAGACATCATATAGTTTCTTCAAATTCATCTAAACCATCTCAATGACCTTTCCATCCTTCTTCGTAAAATCCTTGCCACATTCACCTAGTTTCACTTGTAGCTCCTTGATATGAGCTGAGTGGTCCTCGATCCAATAAAATAAAATAGGTTCCAAATAGATAAACTCTTTCTCTATATGCATCACTTCACATTCATTTATATTGTTGAGCAAAGTATTCATCTTGTTGTAGACAACATGAGGACAAACTATCCCACTTGTATGGAAGTGAATCTCCCTCGATATGTAGGTTGTGATAACACTCACAGCTTCATCCTTCTTAACGTTGATGGAAAACTTAGCATCAACATTTGTCAAATTAGCTATAACATTCTTCGTGAGCTTCCATAGTCCTTTACTTTTCAACAAGGTCTCCATATATGTTTCCTATATAGAATTATTATGCCCATTGAGAACAATAGAATCTACCTTGGAATCCATCCTTATGATATAATATATCTAATCAAAATTAAATAAAAGGTTTTAGTCAACAAATATACCACCCAGATTCAATAAACCCTAGATCCGATGCAACACGATTTGTAGACAATAGGTATAGGTCAAAACCATCATCTTTTCTACCATGTTGGGAAACCTCTTACTCTTGAATGATTGAAAATAAAAGTAAATAGAAGAAGGGAACAATATTCCAAGAATAAAGGTGTTATCTAAGCACACCGTTACAACACTTAAGCACAATGCATTATGACATCATGATCAAAACATCACAATGCCTAATGATTATGAAAGAAAAATCAAATTTCCAAGTTAGATTACCCATAGGATTTCCTTTTAATAGTCTCCATATCTAACCAACTTCCTATAAGTAAGGAGGATCTGGTCCACAAATGTGGAGTGTTGGTCCTAATCGTTTATGTAGAATCTACAATGTCCAAAAGTTTAGTGAACTGTTGTAGTTGTGTCTCCCTCAATATTTTGGAGCTTTTAGTTGTCAGACCAATTGACTAATTGAATCTTCAATCAACCTTCTTAGTCTATCCTACAATATACTACTCCTCTGGTCACCTATCGTCTAATGACAGTTTTTCTCTAGAAGTCCATAGGTGTGATGAACAATCAAGACCTTAGGTTCCAACATGAGGTGAATTGTAGATATGATAAACATAAGTAAGAATCTCATCCCACATATGTGGATGTTTGGAGTTGTAAATTCTTAGGATATGCACAATCATCTTGTTGATCACCTTTGTCTATGCATTAGTTTGGGGTTTAAAGGAGTTGATTTGGTTAGCTTGGTGTCCATCATTGACCATAGGTTGGACAAGAAAATACTTAGGAGTATATTGTTTTGACCCTAAATAATGGTCAATGGGAGGCCAAAGTGGACCCAAGCATCCTCAAAGAAGAGTCTAGAAGTGGATTCTATTGTGATTCTCTTCTTATAGGGATAAAAATTTCCATCTTAAACAAACATTCAACAACCACAAACACATAGTTGTTTCCATGTTTGGTTATAGATAAGCTAGACATGTAGTCCAAAAAGACAAATTCCAAAGGTTTATCTGGGTAGGAAATGGAGTGTACAACCCCTACTTATTGATGGTAGGTTTGGAAATGACATACACAATTCACAATTTTATATACTTTCCAACATATTGCTAGATATTTTCCTCATGCTTCTTGATGGTAGTTTTGGAAATGGAATAAGTGGTGCATGATTTGATATACTTTCCAACATATTTTTAGAGATTTGGATAGAAGAAGTACTTTTGCATTGTTTTCAATTTCTTCTTTACACTGAAGTGCCCTTCCAATCAATTGTAATGTGCCTCCTAGATTATCTTCTCACATTGTTATAAAGGACACGTAGGTGGTAGAGATGTCATACAAGTTTTTATTGAACATGAAAGTTTGATACCAATATTCATGTCTCTAATAGGTAACAACAAAGTCAATATTTCTATTGTACAATTGGGGCCACATGAAGGTCGTGTGTCCACAAGAGTTGAGAAGAGTAGTCAGTGAAACCATCAGAGGTTGATTGAGGTAGTCTACAATTGATTTGTCCTTCCCTTATTTTACTTGATGTTTAGGTGGAATTGTTGCAGGTATGTTGACTACTTATGATTGTAATCATTCCATAAATTTTCCTACATATGCATGAATTATATGCACTTGTGATTAGTGTGGAAGATATTCTCTTTCCCTAGGATGTAATGTTTCCATTGGTGACATGCTTGCACAATGGAGTACATATCATTGTCATAAGTGGGATTCCAATGAAAAAAATCAGAGAGTGTATCACTATAATAGGCCATTGGATGCCCATGTTGAGTGAGGAATGCACCAATAACATAGTTAGAGGAAACTATCTTAATCTTGAAACGGTGTTGCAAGTACGATAGAGTGGGTACTGGAGATGAGAAGAGGTACCATTTCAAAAATTTGAATGCTTTATATTGTGACACACTACAAGTGAACTTGGATTTGGATACATCCTTGGTCACTTGGCTCAAGGGATAAGAAATATGAGAGAACCCCAACAAAATTTCATAAAAGTTGGAGATTCCTAAGAGGCTACCAAGATTTGTTATAATTGTCAGGGTTCGCCAATCAAGAATGACTTAGATCTTTGTTGGGTCCACATGCCCCCCATGTCCATCCAAAATGTATTCTAGATACTGGATTCTCTCCATTTTGAATGAACATTTCTCCAATTTTGCATATAATTTTTGTTGTAATAGGGTGCTAAGGACCTACTGAATTTACTACAAATGTTCCACCCAAGTTTTGCTGAAGATGAGGATGTCATCTAGATATACAACCATTAAAGTGTTTGTGAACAACTAAAAGATATCAACCATCATCTTCATGAATGTTGTTGGAGCATTATTCAAGCCAAAAAAGGCCATTAGAGTCATTTTGAGGTCTCAAATGGGCCTCTTAAGGAAAATAATAAAATGACAGTTATGAATTTTGGAGAAAAAGAGAAAAAACCACAATTTTTTCTTCGTACTTTCAACTTATCTCCCTATGGTTTTAATTAAATTCTAGTGAGAGCGCTCGTTGGAAGCATAATTCAGTTTTGTATACAAAAGTACCCACACTGCATACTTTTGATGGAACTCACCCCACAAAAAACTAAAATTACGTATCCAATGAGTACCCACATTGCATTTTTTGATGGACTACAACCCACGGAAAATGAGAAATACATAAGAAATACATTTTTCTTTCAAGTAACATATTTTTATTATTATTATGTATTTCCTATTTTTTGTGGGGTGTGGTCCATCATAATTAAAGTATGCAACGTGGGTACTTGTTGTATGTGGGATTCAATTCCATAACCAATGAGTACCCTTGCTCAAAAATTTGAGTAAGAACACAGGGATATAAATTGAATATATGAATTAAAAAAATAGTTTTTTCATGACTGCAAATATGTCAACTCAATGTTTATCGTTGACTCATTTTCTTGAAATTCTATTGGTTCTTGAATTCCAACTCATCAATGGATTTTTTTTTATGAGTCCCATTTTAGACCACAAATTAACTCTAATGATGAGAAACCACTCAAAAAAACATTCTTTAAAATTGAAGGTTTCCTTCCATACATTGGTTTGCTCAATTAAGACCTGGTGGTATCTTGATTTGAGATAAATCTTGTTGAAGAACTTGGTACCCTTAAGCTGATAAAGAATATCATGAATTTGAGGAACTGGGTATTTATTTTTAAAAATGATCTTATTCAGGGATCTATAATCAATGCAAAGTCACGACACCCCATCCTTCTTTTGCACCAACACATTTGGACTCCCAAAAGGTGAGGATATCAAATGAATGTGTCCATTTTGGATGAGATATTGAATATGACATTTCTTTCCTCATTCTCTAGAAGAGAGTGCTTGTATATTGACCATTAAGTAAAGGATCACCAAGTATCAAATCAATTGAGTGTTTGACTTGGCAGTGTAGAGGGACCCCTTTAGGTGAGGAAAATATATCTCTGTATACTTATACAATATTATACACCATATTTTTTTGTGTAGAGAGACATCACATTGATATTGTGGTGGTTGCGTTGAACTTCTATTAACTTTCTGATCAAACCACAAAGAGAAAAACTTTCCCAGTTTGAGAGATTTCCTTCCAACACTGCTTCGCGAAGATCAAGTAAACTACAATAGTCAAAAGTACCTTGAGTTCCTTGTAGGGTTGGATTCCCAAAATAACAATGAATCTACAAGGTCTGGACTCATAAAAATATGACATTTCCAAATATAGGGTTGTCCTGAAATAACATCACAAAATTCAAGTGGGGAAACATCACATTGTACCTCATCTATGAAGGGATTGATGTCATAGGATAGGCGACATTTCTAACTGATGCGGATGTCTCACCCTTATATCAACCATTTTATGGTGTATAATTAGGGGTGAGGCATTTTCAGTAAATTCAATCTTTTGATGACATCGATTGATATTAGGTTCTTTTGGATACCATTATCAACACCGAAATGTAGTGGAGTCCCCTTCACCAATATTTGTGAATAGAAGATCCACTCCCCTTCCTCTGAATTTTAGTTGGATTAATGTGGTTGTAATGATGGTGGTGGGTTCCACGTAAATGATTCACTTTCCTTTATATTAATCTAAATTATATTCCTACTCTGAGGATTTCATCTTGGATAATAATGATTTTTTCAAGCGACATTCATTGGTGTTGTGCCAAGGGATTTTTTAGAACTCACACCACTTTCCAATTCCTTCAACTTTTTTTAACCCTTATTTACCTATGGTTTGGAATATTTAACATGAGGTTTGATATAATTTCTCTATCTTCTATTATGCGAGTTAGTGCACCTTTACCAAAATTCTGCTACGGTTGATTTGCAAACCCAAATTCCTGCTTATTTTTCTACTTGAATTTTTGCTTAATTTTGATAGCATACTAATAAGATTCCCTCAGTGAGGATATTTCCAGGAAATTCATATATATTTGTATGTACTTGTGTAGGACACTACAATACTTTAGGACCAAGTTCTATTTATATTTTTTTATACCCATAATTGAGCACACGGTATAGAATATATTGACATACTTCAACACTATCTAGTCTCTCTTCTATTGCAAACTTTTCCATCTCATGCACCGATCATTATAGTTTCTGATGGGGTAGAACTCCTTATTGAGAGAATCGAAAATATATTCCCAAGTGGTTTTTTTCCCATATAATGTAGACTCATCCCTGACATGCCTCACTCAATAACCGTCCCATTAATATTTGGCATGGGAGAGGTACTTAAGGAGTGTGAAGGTGATCTTTTCGCAATTGCAGCACTTTTGAATTGAGTAATGTGTTGAATAAAGTTTTCATTGATGTCAAAATCTATATGTATATCTCCTCCAAATCGGTACCATCGTAGTGGTTACATATGGCCCTCACCGGAAGACACTTTATGATGTATGCATATGGATCAAATCCCTAAAGAAGTATCTAAGGTTGCCCCTAATAATTGTTGAAATAAAAGGTGAATAAACCCATAAACAATGGTAGTTGGTCCACTTTCCCATGATTTTTGGGTTACATGAATAATGGTGGAGAAGGGCCTAAAGAGTCCCAAAAGTTGGTCCAAATCAAGTTGGTGCAAATCTTGAAGTACCACTAAAAAGATAATGCTTGGTCCACATGACCTTGAAAGTTGTGGTACTTTGGTCCATTAGACCACTTGAAGTGGTAAGGATCCCATAAAAAAATAATGGTGTATCCACCAAGTATGATGATGTGGTCAATCCCCAGGGACACTGTTGTAAAGGAAAGTGTCCTATGGCTAGGGTTTAAGAGGCCATCAACGTACTGGGGTTGAAAGAGAGATGCACAATGTTCAGCAAGTATATAACAGC
>LPNX010749039.1:0-10284 GCA_001517045.1 Pseudotsuga menziesii | reverse complement strand
AGATCCACAAGGCAACGTCGTTTACTTAAATGCACATCAGAAATTGTTCCTTTACATCCAAAGACTCTTAAAAAATATTCAGTAAGAAGAGACAACCTTAATGTAGAGGGACAAATGGAAACATTATGGGCATTTAGCGGTAGACTGCCCTGCAAAGACATGAAGTTAGTCGAAGCAGTGAAGGGCCTAGTGCAAACGTTTTGGCATGATAACACTAGGCCTTCTTCTAACACGAAGGATGTGTTAAAACATTATAGGGGTTCTCGCCACACTGAACCTCATGTTAAGCATTATCTTGACATGACACAAACTCAACTGTTTGAGATGTTTAAAGTTGCCCATGTAGAGCTAAGGCTCGGGCAAAGATCTTTTGAAAAATGCAAGCCTTGGTATGTTAGAATCAATACCATCCGGAACACTTGTTGTTGTAGATACCACATAGAGTTTGACCTATATTACCATACATTTGCACATATACGTCGTTTTTTGCATCCTAACCATGTGTAGGAATGCTCAAGTACAGTACCGCCAATTTCATCCAGGGATTTCATCCATAGCGTCATGTGTCCGAGGAAAGATGGGCAGACACATTAATTAAAACAATGTGTAGACGGTTCTTGCAACAATTGCGGTGGGCTATCCTTATGGTCTGATTGCATCCATGAAAGTGAAGATCAAGCATTCAGGAATGCAATTGTTGAGAAGCAGAACTATCAGTATGAGACATATCAGCTAAACGATGGGAAAGAAAGCAGGAAGATTAAATTGGTGACTTCACAGGTAAATTCTTGAATATTGACAAATTAATATTCATGTGTACACACACATTTTTTTATGTGGTTTATTGACATATTAATATTCATGTACCAGGTTCGAGTATGCGATTTTATTCCAGAGTTTCGTGGAAAGATCCAACAATACATTCAACATGTTGATATGGCACGGTGGCAAGATGATCAATTCAGAATATGTCGGGACACCTTCCCTCTCGAAACAATACTATCAGTGGTTGAATTTTCTGAAAATTACACCCTACAATCACAAAATGAAATTCAAAGTCAATACTATCACTCAGAGCAGGTGAGCATAATGGTACATATCACGTATCGACATGGGCAAGATAGCAGTGAAGAGAAACGTGTGATACTGAAAGAAAGTCACTTCTACATAAGTGACGATTGGACCCATGACATCCATTACGTGCAACATTGCTTTAAATTATTCTATGACCACGTGATAGCTATGGATATACCATTTTATCGTCATATCATTTGGTCAGACGGTTGTGCTGGACAGTTCAAGAATGCACATGTATTTGAATGGTTGTGTTTGTTGCACCTAAAATACAAGGTGCCACATGTATGGAACTACTTTGAAACTGGTCATGGAAAAGGAGAGCACGATGGTGCTGGTGCATGCATTAAAACTGCCCTTCGAAGGGAAGAGATGAAGTTTACATGTGCTCTCCTTCAAGACGCAGCATCTATAGTCCAATGGTGTGCATCTATCATGGGAGAACAAGCAACAAGGAAACACTTAGTGCGAAGAATATTCTGCGAGGTTACAAATGTGGACCGATCACAAACACCTCGGGTGAACACAGTGCATGGAACTCGACGGTTTCATTCAATTAGAAGCTCAGACAACTCGGCCCTACAAATTTGGACAAGATTGAAGGCTTGCTTTTGCAGTTCTTGTAGCATCGGTGAATGGGATGATTGTGAGCATACTGATACCGTTGATACATGGGAACGAGTGACACTTGGTACCAATTTCAACGGGGGCAATGAAAGAGACCATTTGGAAGATGATCGGACACATATTTCTAGAGACTATGATCACATATCGGATCTCATACAAGCAGGTACATGAGTAGTACCTAAATAAGAAAATGACCCCCTATGTAATTTTTTTACTCAACCTTTGTATAATTTAATTTATGTAGAAATTAGATATGCAAGACCTTATTCACAAAATGTAAATTGTAAAACTCTACCTATTTCTTTTCACGGGTCAGATATATGCAGTGGTTGCCCCAAAAAATAATGAATGGGGTTCTGACTATTGGTTGGCACGTTTCTTAGAGGGGAAACAAACCCTTCTAGAACCTGTTACAGATGATGAAAATATTGAATTCCCAACCATCTCGATGGTTATAAAAGGGGAGTACTTGACACTTGCAGCACAACAGAAAAGGAAAGGTGGGTATGTATATCAGGATTATAGACCAGGAGCTATTGTATACCACTTCACCAACCTAGTAGTTGGTACAAACATCAATCTCCGCACACTTGCTCACAAAAATAGGTCAAATGTACGATACTTGCTACCTCATATAGAGCACGAAAGATTGATGGACACTATCGGCACCAGAGATGATCTGGATGGCCTACTTGTATGAGTGCATTGTCAGGTGCGTTATTTAAACCATGTTTGCACATTTTCATTGGGTTCTCTTTTCTTTCTTATGATGTTACTAATGTCTATCCTTTGGTGTGCCTAGGATACAAACACCATCTACGGCACATTGGAGGCACCAAGAACGGTGTCTTTAGACACCACCAAATTTAGTTAAGAAAATAACAAGTTCTCGAGTTGTTGAAATTTACATTTCTTGGTGCGTAATTGAATGCAAGTTAGGAGAGTGAACTACAAACACATGATCACTTATACTTGCATGCTCCAACTAGGGTCTTGAGACAAGGTCATAGATGTCCAACTAGGGTTTGGTTCAAGCAATCATGCAAGTTAGGAGAGTCAACTACAAACACATGAGATCACCAATACTTGCACATGCACCAACTAGTTTTTCATTCAAGTCACCAAGTTGTGCATGCTCCAACTAAGGTCTTGAGACAAGGTATGAGATGGCAATTAGTCACAAACCAAGACACTAAAATTGACATTTAAATCACAATGGCAATTATTTAGACATAATGTGAAATGTGCATTGGATTTAGACACTAAAATCGAACTTCAAAACAGGTTGCAAAACAGGTTTTCCTTGTGACAGTATTGAGCAGGCAATTTGCATGGTCAACTTCATCATGAGTCATTGGAAATCTTGTTGTATGATAAAGCATGTGTCGAGGCAATAGACGTTGTGGCTCATTCTATTCTAAACTTTCAGACCATCTGCTGTTAGACACATTTTATGTTACAACACATTCATTTCTCAGAAATTTAAGAATCCTCTTTTAAATGTCATCTCAATTCTCTTCCATATATTACTGTATTTTTTTCTGACTGTTTTAAATGCACCATCTGAATCATCCATTCTTGGAGACCACCCATTTCAAATCAAGGAATGAGTCTATTTGGTTCATGACAAATGTTATTGGAGCCAGTTTTTTTCTGACTGTAGAAATCAAAAGGAAAATTGATAACTTTGCCATCCACTTTGTATCAACTATTTTTGTTGCATCTTTCTTAACCTTCCCTTAATGTCATACTTTTGGATTGTTATCAATATCTCTGATGTTCTTTCGAAGTTATTTCGATTAGTTTTAAAATATGCAATCAAATTCTCCTCTTATTCTTGTCTATTTTCTCTTGCTAAAACAATAAAGACCAATATCATTATGCTTTTCTAATTTTGTATCACAATCTTCGCAATCAACTTCGTGCAATTGATCTTCAAACTGAACATTGAATAATACATCTATGAAATTTTCCTTTGCAATAGTTCAAAGCTATCTTCAATTGAGAGGTATTCATCCTCATATCTAACTTTAAGGTTTCCATTCATCTTCAAGACAGTTGTAAATGACTGTCTATCTTCATCTTTTTTCTAACCAATGTTGTTCAGTTGTACCTGGATGTCTTGTTCATGTATAAGAATGTAAAAAATATTGTCTTTCTCGGATGTAAACTACACTTGTTAAAAAGTGTTTATGGCCTTCAGATATCTACTTTCTTATTGCATTACAATAGATTGGTTATTGTATTCATCTTCAAAATATTCCATTTTGGCTTCAACTGCAATATTGTCCTTCAATACAACTTCTTGTAGATTTGTTTCCTTCACTGTGGTAGCTTCTTTGTCACCTCCACCTCTTCAATCCTTGTAAATTCATACCCTAAAAACTTATCTATCTCACTTGAAAATTTAGACATCTCTTCTTGTAGTTTCATCTCCTCACCACAATTTATGAACTATGCATCTGCATGTTGTCTTTAATTTTCCTTAGCCTTCATGACGATTTCCAATGACTGTTCCTCATCCTCAATACCTACAAATCTTGCATTCACACACAAATTATCAGTTTCAAAAACATGAGACTCCGTGCTCTCTTTTGAGGCTTCACGCATCATTATTTCATGTTGATCTCCATTATCAACAGGATTCCTATCAGCATCAAGAGAACTATATACCACTATATACTATCATTTTCTCCAAGGATTATCTCTCTTTTGAGGCTTCACGCATCATTATTTCATGTTGATCTCCATTATCAACAGGATTTCTATCAGCATCAACAGAACTATATACCACTATATACTATCATTTTCTCCAAGGATTATAGCTTGTTTAGGTGCACATGTGTAAACTTGCTGAGTTTCCTTGATTGTTCCTTCAAACTGACATACATCCTTTGTCTTAGCTTCCCATGCAACAAGAACCATCTCATACTTTTTCTCTTTAAAGTACATCCATATATTTTTCCTTCTTCAAGTTCATCTAGAAACAAATTACTATACTGAGTTCATTCTTTAACTCAACCATTTCTCTTTCAAACTTCTCTTGATGCATATTCTTTCCTATATTATTTTCCTTGGCATTCTGCCCCATTCTGTGGTGGATTTTCCTTGAACCCTTCTCATGAATATCAATATATCAATAGTCATGTCTTCTCTTCCTCTTTGAACTTTTCTTGTTCACTTGTTAGCTACACTCTACTCACTCTCAAGAGATTCACCTACATTTTCTTTTGAGAACTCTACCCACATCTTTAATTGTGGATATGTCTTAACAAATTCTATAAACCTTAGCTGGAAGTTGTTATTCTCTTTGTTATGCAATATCTGCTGCAAGGGTTACCACAAACTTTCTTCCTCTCTTTGTTGATACCCGCAGTCAAATAGATGTTCAATTTGTCAACTGTAAATCATAAACACCATTCTTTACCTATCAGTTTCCATCAAAACTACACTGCTACAATTTTTCCAATCCTATTGATGGTTGTTTTGTTGAATAAATCCATACTTCTATTTTCTTCCCCAAGTAGACAATTCTCTCATATCCTTGAAGTTTTTGTTCTTTCACTTCCTTTATTTCATAATTCACCTCTCCATTTTTTCGTTTCAAAATTTCCCAACAATAATCACAATCCATTGTTGATCCTCCTCTCCAATTATTCTTCAGTAGTCCAACACTGCTAACCTTTTCAGTTTGGGGCTTATGAAAAATTAGGAATCAACTTGTACGCTACCTGTAAAACCAACTTATAGCATGTAGGAACTCTACGTTGGGTTTTGCTAACAGCCCATAGCACAAAATGGATGACAGTGTTTCTGATCTGCTGGTAACTTAATGCAAAACCATTCAAATGATGGAGTGAAGATAATCAATGATGGATTCCACAATAAAATTGAGAAGCTGAGATACATAATCTAAAATTAGAAAAGTAAACTATATAATTTGAAAATGGTCAGCTGCTATTGTGGCTGATGGTTGGAAAAGAAAAAGCGCTTAAACTAGCTATAGAAATTGTACAAAGGCACTGTGTATATAATATCAGTTTCTCTTTGATTGTGGACTATGATAAAAGTTAGTGCAACATTTATTTTTGTTGCAGGTCAAACATCCTTAAAAGAGTTTGAGCTATCAGTATTTGCTATCTTTGGAGATTGCCAAAGCTTCTCAAGGGCACATGACCTCCTTCTAGAGGTTGTACAGACCTGTTTTATCATTTATTGCAGTGTTATAAAGGTTGTAGTTAGTTTTCCCTGCTTTAGCATTCATTCACAGCTTGGCACGTACCAGACTCCATAAAACATGATGATTGGGAAAAGTAGAATAATTGGGCAACATGATGAGTTTTGATGTTGCTAGGTGTGCCGTGCCATGTTGATATTTTCTTACCATGCATGAAACTCAGTCTATGGAAAATTTTATGGGGCTGTTGACAATGCTAGAAGACACACAAGAATTGCATGGGGTCCATTGTAGTTCTGACACAACAATGTGCATATGATCATTGTTATGCGACCTTGTGATTCTCTTAGTCTATATGTTTATGTTGTTTGAAACATGTCCATAAGTAGTCATGGGCTAAGCCCAATGGAATCCTAGGTGGGAACTTTAGAAGTGTTTGACGATTTAAGGTGAAGTTCTGTAAAGAGGATTCCTTACCCTAAAGAGATTATAGCCCAGTGAATGTTGTGCTGCATTAAGTTACATGATGTTGTACCTCAGTTAAATATAGGTACTGGTGACTGCTAAAGTGGAGTTGGAAATTTGGTTCTGATTTACATGTAAGTCTTGTGGGGTTTCTAAGGTGAAGGTAATTGTTACATATGTCATTGCCCTAGGTATAGCAAATCTAGCCTCCGAATTTTTTTTATTTGCAAGTGTGATAGGTTGTGGACAGTGATTGAACTGTGTCTTTTAAATAAAAAAGGGGGAAAACATGTCGAAATCAGGCCTGGAATTTGACGGACACCTATCTCCATCAAACAGTTTTCTTATGAAGGTTTAGCTCTTTGCATTGCCCTTCTCGGAAAAGGCAAGTGAACAATGCTTTTTATTATGAATATTAGTGTTTCCATACTCTGAATTTGTTTTATTTGCTTTCATGGTTTACAATTACAAGACTGACATTGACACATGTTTAACAAGTCAATAAGTGAGACTACTAGGTTGCCGAGGTTTGCAAATTATGCTGCCTACTGTTGTTAGGCATGCCTAGATTTGATGATTGGGATGCTTATTGCTGTTTGTTGCTGTTGTTATGACCTTAAGACTGCCCAAAATTGAGATTTACTCTGTTTTATTACTATTTGAGGGTTAAAACAGTGCTGAATCATGCACAAACTGCCCAGAAGTGTGTTGCTATATGGAGCTGGACTCTTATATGTCTTGTACAGAGCTGTCTTGTAATTTTTGGCTTGATTGATTAGATTGGTATTCAAATATTGTGTTCTGTTAGCAAAGACCAGCAAACCAATTGTGTGTTGTTAAGTTCCACTGGAGGACAACTTACATTGCTGAGGGTAGAAAAAATATTCTCTGCCATTTTGATTTTTTCAAATGCATTTGAAGAATGAAAAGCCATGAGAAGAACTTCCAAATGAAATAGGGATGGAAGACTTGCACAAACTTCTTGGATATTTTTAAGCACCCTGAATATGTAGCAGGTTAAAGCATGCTTTGTGAACATAATAAAAACTGTGCCTATTTTTGTATTACTCATGAGTAAATATTTTATTGGAAGATATTTTCTTTTTCAATTTATTTATTTATTACATTCTCTCAATTTGGTTTGTTGAAGCATCACATTAATATGGCTTTTAGGTAGTGATTAGACTAGAAATATTGCACTAGTCTTGCTCGTGCATCACAAGTATACCTTTGATACAAGCACACAGTCAAAACATGAAAGAAAATGAATACATTTTTCATAATTGTGCAGGTCTACATTTGATAAGAGCACACCGTGGAAACATGAAAGAGAGAAAATATATACATGTGTAAAAATTTGAACTACAAGATCAAGTCAACCATATATACATGTGTATAAATTTGAACCTTGCTTTATATTATATATATGTATATAGAAATAATGTTGTACAAAAATTGCCATGTCACATGGCCATAATACAACATAGTGGATCAAAACGTACATCTGTGTGTACACATATGAACAAAAAGATAAATCTATGTACATGCCCCCTATACATTATTTCTAGTTATCCCCTATTTTTCTGCCACTGCCAGAGTCTTCGGAGAAGTTGAGCTTTCTTTTGCGACTGCTCATTGGTGATCCCCATCGCTGAAGAAGAGGGATAGGTCTCATCAGTGGAGACTGCAGAAAAACAAAAAAATTTGTAAGTTAATTTACCAACCTTTAAAAATTCTATATATACATTTGTTCAATTCCTTGAAACCAAAATAACATTTCTACTTACTGTACGTGAGTAAGTAATCTGGGGTCCTGGTGCCTCACTAACAGCGACCCTGACTGGGTGCTCTTCTTGCACCACCTGCTCACTATCAGGCTGCATAAATATATTATATATATGCCAATGTCAACAAATATACATGTACCTTGGGGGGGAGAGGGTCAACAAATATAATTAAAAGCATATTTCAAATTTAATACCTGTGGCTGCGACTCTACCTCTGCATGAGAGGGAATAGAGCCCGAGACAATGTATTCATCTTGGGCGACCTGCATATAAAACATGTTACATGTCCAAATCAAGGACACATATTGAATGTTACTTGATCTTGAGATGTGTACACAAACGTACAAAGAAAGCGATCTACAGTCACATACCTGCTGGTGAGTGACCAGTGGGCCGCCGGTTTGGTGCTCTTCAAGCACCGGTGCATCAGTAGGGGCCTGCATATAAAGTAGCATATATGAAAAATTAGATATGCCAATGTCAACAAATATACATGTACCTTGGGGGGGAGAGGGTCAACAAATATAATTAAAAGCATATTTCAAATTTAATACCTGTGGCTACAACTCTACCTCTGCATGAGAGGGAATAGAGCCCGAGACAATGTATTCATCTTGGGTGACCTGCATATAAAACATGTTACATGTCCAAATCAAGGATACATATTGAATGTTACTTGATCTTGAGATGTGTACACAAACTTACAAAGAAAGTGATCTACAGTCACATACCTACTGGTGAGTGACCGGTGGGCCGCCGGTTTGGTGCTCTTCAAGCACCGGTGCATCAGTAGGGGCCTACATATAAAGTACCATATATATATATATATGTAAATTTCATATCAAATAGTTCACATCAGAGACATATTCTAAATGCTTTTTTGTTGGGCCTCCCCTTCCCTTCTCCATTTGACCTATTTGCATAAAATAAACAAAATACTCTGCTTTTTGTTATTCCAATGAAATAATTTAAACCGAAAGACAAACACATCATTTGTATGCATGTACATATATCTGGAAGAACTATATAATATTGTACAATGTGGAAATGGTCAATGAAAGAGTGTAACTTATCAAACTGCCCCAAATGTCAAGAATTATTACATGTCTATTACAATGAGGACATATTACAATGAGGACATACTACAGTATGTGTAGACAAGTCTTACTTTATACATTGATAAAGAGTAACTAGATTATACTCAAAACCCTAGTTTAAATTCTAAACACTAGATACCCTAGTTTTAAGTATATTATAAACCCTAGAAACTATAATTTTTAACTCCTAGTGTTATCATTGACCAATGACTAATATCAAGTGTAATTTATATTTCTCAAGTTTACTCACTATAGAAATTGCGTTGCCTCTTAATTTATCATCGTACAAGATAAATTTTGGGCCATATAATCACGGGGGAGAGGAACCCCTATAACTATTTGAATTTCATGAATCCAATGGAGTATAGAATTTGTTGATCCAATCCACAATCATCATTCTATGGCCAGCTGCAACTCACAACCTAAAGCCTTTCGAGGACACATGGTGAACCCATTCCTGTGGCATGAAAACTTAACTAGGAAGCAACATTAAGTTTTGTTAGGGAAGTCATGTGTTTTTTGGTAGTACCAATGTGGACATGCTACCCACAGATACTAATTGAGGTATTTTCTAGGATGACTCCTTAGTGAAGAAATTGTATTGCCTCTTACTAACCAAAACCCTAGAGCTTTTGGAATCGTTGTACAAGACAAATTCTAGTACATTTAACCATGGGAGAGAGAACCCATAGAAGTATTCAAATTTCATGAATCCAATGGATTCAATAGTTCACCGATATTTGAGATGGTTTGTGGTAGATTTGCACAATTGAGATAGCTTTCTCAATGGATACTTTACCTCAAAGGGTTGTTGTCTTGGTGTTCTTCCCTTAGGCATTGGAGTTCTCTTGCTTGATTGGTGGATGACCTTCATGATGGCCACATGGAGGAATCACTTGCTTGGAGAGCGTCCTACATGGGATGAGGAGCATTGTGTAGCTTCGAGGAGAGCATCAGACCTTGGTTAGCATGTGGTAGCTTAGATTCTTGTTTGGAGGATTGGAGCTGGCTAGGGGATGCTTGGGATTTTGATTGTATTCTTGCAAGGGAAGCTGGC